>JAQQAE010005493.1:0-17571 GCA_029823295.1 Pseudamia nigra | reverse complement strand
TAGATCTTTGAGTCCATCTCATGAAAAATGGGATCAAAAACAAAAGTGTTGCGTTTATATTTTTGTTGAGTGTACTTAGTACTTTTGTACTGTGTGCATTGAATGGCTTAAAGATATTCCTAAATAAAAAAAAACTGGTGTTTTTGTTTGTGTGTGAGAGGAAACCAGAAGGCTGATAGCTGTGTGCATCTCATGGAAACATCTTGTGTGATTAGTCACTCAGCAGTTATGTAAGCTGAACACCACACAATTTGTTCCCCCATTAGTACTATATTATTCTATCATCCCCTTTCGTAATGAGCAAGACTGAAAACAATGAAGCTCTCTTTGTTTCTCTGCGCTCTCCAAGGCTTGCTTTCTTCTCTCATCACTTTAGTCTTTGTTGGCCTTTTTTTCTGAGTGTCCACTCTTGCTTCATCTCTTGCTTAGAATCTGTTTGGTTCTCTTAAGTGACATGAGTGACTCTCCTTGTGAAATTTGGCACATACTTTTCACAACTTGTGATTTGGTCATTTTTATGGAACAATGTTTTTAATCTTAAACCACTATGGATGCAGATAGACTGTATATATTTAATTTTTTGTAACACACATTTCAGTTTTTGTGACATAGTTGTCCTGTCAGGCTTACATGAAACTAACATTACTGTAATGTTGCTATAAGTATAAAACATTGTCTCCATACCTGACATCAAAGTACCTGATGCTGTATTTCTCTAATGCAGTTATTTGGTGTAATATTGGTTCTGTGCTTTGGCAAACAAATAGCCCAATATTTTTAGTTTCTTGAACAGTTTTATAAAATAAAGCTCTAAAATGTTACATAGTACCTTTTTGCACAGTGTCACCAAACCCAAATATCATCAGATACACATTAGGCCACAAAATTGTCACCTTTTGTGATTATATAATTGCAGTTTGATTAACTATGCAGCTTTAACACAAACATAAATACTTGTGCATAATCAAAAACACAAACATGAGCGTCACTACAAAGGATCAATGGGATTTTATTATCTTGAGAAATACACACAGACCAACACACACCCTCTTACATTCTGAGGTATGCGTGTCAGACTGTGTTCCCAGTGAGACTGCTCCAGCTGGGAGCGTGGAGTCTTTGATTAACACACCATTCCATATGTCAAACTGTATGACTGAAAAGTTTTTGAGTACCGCCAGCCGTGCTGTGTGTATCTCTGCAGCTGCTTAGAAGTTCATTATAATAATATACCGTTTTCAATATTTTATCATTAAGCAACTGTTTTTTTCTCTTGTGAAACACTTGTCAAACTAAAGCGATGGTAGTGGTAAAGAAATCAATCAATATTCTTTCTTTGCTTATATTTACACTGTAGAAAATTTGTCATACTTGTCTTGCAAAAAAAAAAGTACAACTTATACATTGCAGTAATGTATTAACAGTGCAAAGAAACAATATTTTGTTTCACTGTACAAAATGGTCATGGTGTGTTTGAATTAAAAACGTAAGGAATGAAAATGTAGTATCAGGGGACTTGTCACTGTCTATTTATCTCTTCGACCTTGGCTGGTTTCTAAACAAAAGTCTGAACCTCTGCTGTGGAGTTGGTCCCAGCAGGCCACTGGGTGGACCTCCCTATTCGCTGCCACTAGCTTCCATAATGACCTCATTACAGATTTGCCCACACAAACAGACACGCAAGCACACAAGATAAGCTGGGAGCAGGTGTTTGAGTTCACACTGTCTTAAGTCTGCATCACTAACACCCAAGTTAGCTACAACCACCTGTCTCAATATTGTAACTGTACAGTAGTTGTTATCATATCAGCTGAAACTATTATCTCATCTTACCATCTGCATGTGTGATTATTCTGTTTTGGTTTCTGCTACCTAGCAGCACTTAGATTGTAATAGTTTTCAGATTAATGGTCTTGATAAGAAAATGTCAGATAACAGGAAGAATTTTGTGATTTTCTTTTGTCCTTCTTAAATATCTGGGCTTAGACAAACTATTACGTTTACACACCTATGTGTGGTTATTGTGTGTATGTGCATACATGCACAGCATTTGTTTGTCCAGGTGTACCCACAGATGAGATTTGTGACCTTATCTACCTACTTTTTCCTGTTGTTAAATGCCAATTGAGAATCAGTCTTTTAGTATAGTCAACTATAGTCAGCTATCAGTTATTTAAACACTTATTCTTTCAGTTTCCACTCTAATTGTATTTCTTATCTGACTTCCTACTGAAGTGATATGAAATAGCAATACACCATGTATGTGTTTATATTGGCCTAGTTTTGTCATGTATTTGGCACACCTGGATAAATGACCTTGATGATCTCTTGGGCCTTTATATGAATGAGTGCAACAAAGAGGAGAGAGCATTGAAAGACACATGCAGGACCAATTCTTTGAGGCTGCATTCATAGATTAATGGCAAAAGATGAGGCCTCTGGGAAATAGAGCTGCTTAGAGCTGCTCATTGCTTTTTTCTATTTATTTTTCCCCTGACACACTACTAGACATGTATAAATATATATGCATGTCATCTTGTCCTGACTGTCTGCAATAGTCTGATGCCTCCATTCCATAAAACAGTCTGCTAGGAACAACACAGAGACTGCTGTAGAAACCCTGCCTTTAACCTCATAAATACAGGGGTGAGCAGGAGGAAACCATGTCCATCCCATTCTCAGACAGCTTGGAACAAAGTTTGCACAGTTCTAAAATAACATTGCCACCTGGTTGTAAGAGCTATTCAGACCTTTCAGCAATGTGCTAGTTTGTCTTTGATATGTAGAAGTCAGAGAATACTAGACAGCTCAATCACCATTTTATAGCATTCCATTAAATCCTCCATATGTTCCATTTACTTAGTGTTTTTATCAAAAAATCCCAAAATGTTTGCAGTGAAAATAGTGTAAAATTGGTGTAATGCTTACTTCATCCTGCCCACTTTAATCCTCTAATTAACAACCAGAGTAATGAGTTGATGAAGTAACAGATTAGTTGACCTCTGACCCTAAACTGTGACCTCTGTACCTTCCTCACTGGCCCTTGCTGATGGACAGGGAACATCTTATAGTGAAGAAGCCTAGCTCTTAGTCTGCATGTGCACATTTTTAAAGAGGTGCCAAAACAATAATAAATAAATCAGTGACTGACAGAACACTTTATAAACAAACAGCAAAGAGGAAAGACACTTGTTGTGCCTGAGAAAGATCTACATTGTCTTGTGTTACTGCAAAGTTTATTTAACACTATTGTGAAGGGACAAAACCAACAAAGAGGACCTGGAGACAGGGTACAGCGTAGGAGTATCAGATGGACATATCTCCTATCATATCTGTTATCTTCCTCATTTAAATCTGTGGAAAGCTGTGGAATCTGATGACAGTAATGGCTCACATGAAAAACAGAAAGGCTGTCTTGTTGGCTTCTGTTTTTATAGCAAAATGAGTTTGGGTTTAATGTAACAAAATGGATAATCATCGCCACACACGCACAGTACTTAACACTGCTTAGCATACAGTGCACTGTTACATTTGCTTTGTGTTGTTACCATCTAACAACCCCTAGGGGGTGTTTTTTTCACACAGTCCATCCAGACATTAACCATCAGTTGAGTTATTGCTTGTGCAAGACAGACAAACTCTTTGTGCTGAGACTAATACATACAAACAAATGTCCCAGACTCTTGTGTGTATACTGACATGCATACTTTGACAATTGTGACTGGTGACTGGATGGACTTGCTGCAGACTGTTCTTCCTGGCAGGGAGTACAGGATATAATGGCACTGAATGGCAGTGGATGTCTGAATTTTTTCCTCATTCAAGTCTGTTTTTCCTGTAAATGTAGGATAAAGATGGAGGAAGTGCCCCATAGTCTCTCACACTTCTGTGGTAAGTGTGTAGGTTTTACAGTAATGTATGCTTTCCTGTCATTGAGAGACCTGTTGTGTGTTTAGGTGGAAGATGTTTGACTGTGTCAATGATTAGTGTGTATTGTGGGCTATGCAATAGCAGTCGTCTGCAATATGAACAAATTAGCAGGTTTCTGTTGTGTACTGTTTAGTGTCGTTGTTTGTCTGCGTTTTCTTTCCTGTCTAACTTGTTCCCTCATTGACTTTCTGTGTGTTTTCTTCCCTGCTCTTCCTGGGATCCTGGTGGCCCTCGCTTTCCTCTTTTCAGAACTCATTGCTCTTACTGCTCTCATCCTGTCTTTCTTCTTCAGTCACTCATTCACAGCTACATCCAAACTCACACACGGGCCCTCCCCCACATTCATGTGTAGTCATTTCTCTCTGTCCCATGCATGGCTTTGTGCTGTTGTCACAATGCCAGAGGCCAGCCGACGAGGTCACTCTCCACAGGAGAGCTGCAGGCCTGACTGAATCTTGACCATCCCCAAAACCTCCATCTAGCACACAGAAGACGACAGTCTCACCTCCCCCAGTACACCAGCTAGGATATCTTTACCTTCATGCCCAAGCAAACCACAGGACATGTACACTAATTTATCATTTGAAAGAGGCAGTTATTCATATCAGCTGGGCTGTATGCTCAGAAGTTCACAAAGTCAAGCGCATTTGTGCACATGAACACACATCTGCAAAAACTTTCCTCTTCTATCAAACCCTCTGCTGTATTTCAGCCTGTCCCCAGTCGACTCCTCTTCCCCGCCATCTTCCTCCATTTCTTTCTTCATTTCATCAATTCTTCAGGAAGTGATGAGTCATCAACTAGTGTTAGTGTCCTGAGTCTTTTTAAGAAATCTGCATCCCTACCTCAGAGTTTGTTAAAGTTTTCCAACTAGCTATGATTCATACTTGCCTTTTTCATCTGCTTATACCATCAACGTACATGTTTATCCATTTATGTTTGCATACGCAATTCATTATATGTCTCAAACTTCGATTGCCGATTATATTCATTTTTCATCCCTGTACGTGGTGGCGCGCATTGTCTAGTCGCAGCGGATCCGGCAGGAGGAAATTTGATCGATTGATTGATAAAGTTTGATTGATTGATGAGATTTCAGCCTTGAATTGTGAAGCGCCTAGAGATAATTGGCGATTATGATTGGCGCTATACAAATAAAGATTGATTGATTGAAAGATTGATTGATTTCATATGGATGAATTTATGCTAAATGTGTAAGTATGCATGACACTGATTTTATAGTCAATGTTTGACCCTGTTGTGAGAACATCATGTTCCTGCAGCCCTTCAGTGGCTTTATAGCTCAACCAGGCTTAAAGTACACCGCACTCACTGACCACCACACATTAGCAGAGGACAAAGTAGCCCAGCACCATACCCGAATCGCCTTGGTTGGCCCACTGCCTCCTATTGTATACATCACGTCCGCTTTGTCTATGCTACTGTGATAGGTTCCAGTGCACAAGCACAGACAACAGTCTAGTTATAGCGTGCTAATTCTCCCACGACCTCCTTATTGGTTTGTGGTTGTCACTGTGGTTGTGTTTCATTTACACGGCCTCACAACATTTCCATACTTGAGAATTTTGTTTGTTCTAGTGTATTAATTCTGCTTGTGGAGATGTTTTACCATTACTTCCCCCCTTACGTTTAAAGAAGAGGTCTTTGGAAACACCTCTGCTGACATGCTCTGGGTAATAAAACCTGTAATGGTTATAGACAAAGGCCTCCATTTCCACCTCTGTTAAAAAACTTAAAATCTGTCAGGTTATGCGTAGTAAAGACTCAAATCAGGAGCACACACTGTTTGTAAAAATGCATTACAAATAAGGAGGAAAGAGCTCTTGTCAACCTGTTTCCCTGATAAGTGGAAGTAAGATGTAATCCCACTGCTTGTAAAAAATCAGAGATCAGTCCAAAATTGTGCATCATTGGTTTAGTAAAAATACATGTTAGCAATTGCTAGCATAAGCACATTCCATGGTATTAGACTGCTGCACAGGTGGTGTTGGTTGCTCAACACTGTCCTGCAGGTTGTGTGTCTGAAGATGTACAGCTTTACATCTGGGAAGGCCTTATGTCAATCACATGGCAGCAAATAAGTGTCAGCTATTTCTCATTCCTTTATGCACCCAGCATATCTCTTGCCTCACTGCCTGGAGTGTTATGTGATGAGGTTTATATACTCAAAAAAGCAAACAACACACACACACGAATCCAGTGTCAGTTTTAGCTCTCAGCTATTCCGCAGTGGATACCTCTTCTTTAATTCTCTCCATCCAGTCATCTAGTCACAAGTCTTTCCATTTCTTTGGGCTTTGGGGCATTTTCTTTTTTCTTTCTCTGTCTCAGATTCATTGCATATCTACATTTTTGAGTGTGCATGTATAATGTGCGATGCTGTGTAAACACCTCTCAGCTTTAACCCCAACAAAGACAATTTGTGTCCAGATCTGCTTCTCAAATAGTTATCTTGTTCTTGTACTTGTCTTCTGTGAGAGAGAGGAGGGGGTGGCGGAGACAGGAGAGGAAAAGACATGCCCACGAGCCAGCGGCATGTTGTGTGATGTTTAGCAACGTGTCAGGATATGTGAGAGTGTGAGAGAGAGTGAGATAAACTGATACATGTAGGGAGGGAGAGAAATCCAGGCACAACCCTGGACACCTTTACACAATGAAAATGACTATTTTGTCTGTAAATAATGTATTTTACCTCTTAGAATTAGTCCTTTTCTATCCCTGTCTCTGTTTAGAAAAGACAGTATTTCTCTCCCTTTCATTCCAATGGTACGTCCCCTGCAGACACATCAGAGAAGCAGAGGCTTAGGCTTGTCAACACCTTATTCAGGCTGACCCTTTTCCCCTCTAAGTGGAGGAAGGAGCTTGCTTTTTCATACCCTGGAGCAAACAACAAAGGAGAGAGGGGGCAATAGGAAAGTGTGAAGATGTATGTGCACTGAAAATGTGATCTTGAATCACAGGATAAGCAAAACTAATCTAAGATAATGTGAAAATACATTTTAGTGAAGTTATTAGAATGAGCAGTAGTATAATTACTATGTTAGAAAGAAATGGAGAAGTTAATGAAAGGCAACAGGGCATGTTTGTGATGTTTTTAGGTTGACATCATGGCTGCATAAGCAGGTGGTGTATTTTGAGTCATCAGATAGGGCAGTAGAATAACTTTGTCACACTTAAACACACTAGGTAGGAAATTATGGAGCAGGAAACTCCTATCACTATTAACGTTGAGCCAGGACTTACATGACTTACCTGTGTTTAATTTTGTTTTCAAATGCAGATCTATGACCAAGACTATTATTAGCTTTTACGTGAGAATACGATGAAATACCAAAAAAAGAACATTTTGAACACCAGTGCATACATTATATTGATATGATTTTTTCTCACACCACTCCTATTGAATGATTCCTCTTTCTTTCTCCCTTCACCCACAGCCGTGCATCTCACCTCACAGATGCCAATCGAAATGTGACTGTGTGTCTTAAGAGTATTTTCCAGGCAGTAGTGACAGCAGAGGAATATTATAATAGGTGACATTAAATCTGATGCTGTTAGAAATGACAAGCTTGTGTATGTGAGTGACAGTGTGTCTGTCATTATGTTTATTTGTGTAGAGACTGTGAAGCTGATTATTGGAAAGCCTAATTTGCATAGTTCTCACTGCATAATCTAATTGCTCTTTCCCAGAACTGTTTTTCATTCATGGCCTCTCGATGTTTTGCTTTCTTTAACTTTTCTTCCCTCCCTCACACTTTCAAGCTTGCCCTTCCTTCTGCCAGTGACATGACAGCGTGAGGAAAGCACTGGCACTAAATACTGTGTATAGTGAGGAGGTGATAAAGGCAAATTACGCTCTTGCAAAGCTGGTATTGGCAGGCTAGCAGGGTCCAAGGTGCCATAGACAGTTCAGTGCTAGTTCAGGCTGATGGTTTATATGAGGACTTCTGCTTCAGTAAAGGTCAAAGGTTTCAGGAAAGCTACTGTATCAATCTCCTGTGTTTTTGCCAAGGGTTTCATTGCTTGTTCACTGGTAAAATTTTGCTTCAGCTTCATTAGAGACATTATTACGTAATATTTATCAACAGCCACAGTAGTAACAAGATATTTATTTATTTTACATCTGTCTTACCCTTCATCAGCATAGAGTTTTCATACATCTAACAAGGTGACAGCACTAATTACTGTGCTCATCTTTCCGTGCCCTTTTCATTAAAACTGAAACTGAAACTTGTTTTGGGAAATGTTCAGGCTAATTTTCAAATTTTTTACTCATAAAAATCTTTTTTGCTTCCTCTCACTTGTTCTGTAGTAGATCATCACCTTTGTACAAACACTCAGACCTGTATCTATACTTTGAATGAACAGGATGCATCTATGTTTACACACCTTATAAACACCACTAGATCCAGGTGTGTGGCTTTAACACAGTATGCTCCATGCCCTCTGTTGGTTTTTAAATACCACTTCTAACATTTTGTTACACAGTTTACTCTCACTAGACCTCCGTGTATGTGCATTAGCATCAGCTGCCATTAAGTATGGGGACAAAAATATCAACACAAGTTCTATTAAAGCTTTAAAATGTGTTTATTGTTCAATAGACCAGTGCAGAGCTTTTGATTTTTTATCACACACGGACTTTAGTGTCCAAATTCAAGAACAGCATAGCATGAGGTTAAATGCATATACAGAAGTGAAAGTTCTCTTTGCCTGACCTTGGCTTCCTGTTCCATGCCACATTGTTGACCATCCCTAAGTGGTCATTGCCACCAGCCGTAAACTGTTATGTCCAGTTGTAAACCTCTTCGGTCACCTCTGTGCTGCTTGCTTCGCTAAGTACTGTAATGCCCTTTTAACATCACCCAATAAAGAAAGTGCAGAGCAGGAGTGAAATGTTCTATACCTTTATAAAAGTAGCTTTGATCTGCACAATGGTTGATTTACTGCTACTGTATATATAAAGCAATGCTGTCAGTAGTCAGTAATGTAAAAAGTTTGAAACTAATGGTTTCGTTTGACTCTAAAGCCATCTTCTGCCACTTTGTTATGAAATATCCTTTACAGTCAATCTGCTCAAAATCTTCATTGACACATCTCAAATTGCTGGGGTTTTACACTAGGAGCCTTTAGAGTTTTGGGGACCAATGTGAAAAAATGAGCAGCAGCTGGCATGACCCAGTCGTTCCATATTTTCTGAGCCTCCAGGGAGAGACAGGGCGCGTGCCAAGAGCTTTCATGTCATAAATATCCTCCCTGAATGCTTCACTGCTTTATAATTACAGCTCCTTCATCTCCCTTTTTTCTCACACACTCTCTCTCATACTGCTGCCTATTGTCAGCGGCGTGTGTCAGTCAGTGAGTGTACTGGTATATGCTCATGCTCGTATGTTTATGTAATTAGATGGTTTTCATTTTGTACACACAGTGGGGTGGTATGGTTGTTCCATGTAACTTTGGCTGGTTGTGCTCAACTTTAAACTCTGGACATTAAACCGTAGGCCACTTAGTGAGCCTCATAAAACTGTTTTCCGTTGCACTGCGATATACCCATAATGAGTCACAAAAACAGGCTAGTAAACAACTCTCTTTTTTTACCACCGTCATCAGTGAAAATCTCATTTGTTTGTCTTTTCTGTTTGTTTGCATGTTGTAGCCATTATGCCGACTAATCAAAAATTGGTAGTAGTACTAAACCACAGTAACCTGCTACCTCAGTTGAAGTTGTTGAGAGTGTGCAAAGTGGGTCTCTGTAGCCTTAAAGAGCTTTTAGTGACTGGATAAACATGCAGCCTTCGCCTTTTGGTTTCTAATCCTGTCAACTCTTTAACATTAAATATGAACAGTGTGTAAACAAACCACAATAAAATTTGAAGTTTAGAAGTTTGCTTTATCTGACTGTGATGGTCTGATTAGATCAGAGCAGATTGCAGAGTGACACTGTCATTAAGAAAAGCAACAAAACAATAACCACCATAGCTGTTGTCATCACTTATACATGAAATCAACTCTTTCAATCTACATTTTCCCAGTTGGAGAAGCCAGTTAGAAGAGCAGTAAGAAAACTCGATGTATTATCACTTGGGGGAGAATAATTTAAAACAAGTGTCTTTGGGAGAAGTGTTTCATGTTCATGTAGGAATCATTTACCACAGAAAGGATGAGGAGTGAAAAAAACATAATACTATAAGCAATGTTTGCATCTTCTTCATAACTTACTGTTATGTGTTCATATTCTTTATTATGGGTAAAAAATATTATTCAGAAGAACTTACCACAAGCTGTAGATTAGTGCATCATCCTAAATTCTCCCCTTAATCAAAATGTATAATATTTCACCTTCATATGTTTTTGTGATCGAACTAACATGTAAGGCATGAATGATAACTAGCTCCATTTCCCATCTGTCTACATCAGGAGTGGGCAACGAGGGCCGGAGTCCTGCTAGTTTTCAAATTACCTCTTCCCTACCCATTGTCTCTGCCCCACCCACTGTATCTTCCAGCTTGTGATTGACTGAACACACCTGATCCAGCTAATCAACAGTGGGTAGGGCAGAGACAGTTGGAAAACATGCAGGGACACCGGCCCTCAGGACCTGGAATTGCCCACCCCTGGTCTACATCCTACTTTCACATTGATTTCTATTCAGTTGTGTGGAGTACTAATCCAACTATTGTTCTTACACGTCAGAACCAGAATGTATGCTAATTACCACTGTCAATAGTAATTAACTATTGACAGTGGTAGTGAAAATTAATCCTTCAAGCACTCAAAGCATGAACACTCTTCCATCCAAACCGGTGGCATGGGTCTGTCAAGCCGGGACACAACTTTGAGGGTTGGGAAGTTCCCCTCTGCTTTACAATTGTTGATTATTTTGATTATTGCAAAACCTCTTCCACTCAGACAGAGTGAATACTCTAGAAGAGTTTTGCATTAAAGGCTTGTGTAACTCAGTGTTCTGCGGCCCATTTAGAAACACAAAGACATGGCAGCATGCTGCACTGTTAAAGAGCTCTTTGGTGTTGATGGCATAATGGCAGTGCTGTGTGTTGAGGTACTAATATAAGAGATAAGATGTCTGCTGCTGAACAAATAAACAGCTGTAATATCAGAGAGATTAAGAAAGGAGGGAAGAAGTGAGAAAAAAAGACTGTGGACTAGAAGAACAACAATCCTTCTGGCTGCAACAAGCAGATGGATTTAGTAATAGGTTTTTATGAATTTTTAAGTGTAATAATATGTTCTTATAGTATCGTGTTCATCCGTGTAACTTCAAAACCATTCAATATCAATATTTTCACCAAAATTGCCCATGTAATTTATCAGTGTGTGAAACACAAGCGTGCACTACAATAAACACAGATACTGTTTGAGTTTCTGGAGCATAAGAGAAAACCATCAAGTTTTCAAGATTTATAATGTCATACAATTTGTTGCCCTAACTCAACTAGTAAAACATGAATGAATTTGATTAAATATTCAGGATAGGTTGGAAATGGCATAAGAACCAATTCATTTGATTTTGGGAGTGATCACCTTCTGGATCCAGGAAATTTTGGAATGATTCTTTCTCAATGTGTGACAGGGCCAATTCAGCATGTAACTATGTAAAAAATGTCCATGCTTGGCAAAAGAATTCTGGATACTGTCGCAGTAGGCTTGATAATATAGTATCTTAAACTTTCATCTGGCAATATTCTAGATCCTACAAACCCAGAACAGTGAGATTTAGGGTTCTCATGGAATTTATTGCAACAAATAATGGTAAAGACCTGTAACTAACACCAAATTATAGTCAAGACTTCTGAATCAGTATAGTACCAATGGATTTTTTTGTATCTTCATTACATACGGAGCTAGATCCAGATGAAAAATGCCATTATGGAAATATCAATTTGTTTGAATAACTATTGATCTAATAATGATATGAATGAGATTCCAAATCCTATGGGTATGTTTTCATGGTCAATGAATCCAATAATGTAGATAAATGATAAATAATAAATGTAGGTCTATTATTGTTGGGTATAGATCACATGATGGGAGAAAATTAGCTGCATGGTGGAGGTCTGTGCTCTCTGAGAGCTTTTTAGTTCAATATTTTTTTATTAGACTTGCTCCAGTTTTATTAGATTTGCTCCAGTTATCAACATGGTGGAGTGGTACCTTTGCAACAATATAACCAATCAATATTTTTCAGTAAACTGCACAATGAACTACTCGACTCAGGTGCAGTCAATAGAAAAACTAAGCTAAGAGCACTAACAGGTACCACTTCACCCATCAGCAGAATATCCCATACTCTAATGGCTATATATCTTTCCAACAAGTCTTAAATGTTTTGTCTTCATCAATTCAGTCTTTGAACTTGACACATACAGGACCTTCTCTGTCAGTGTGATGTCATCTGGACAGGAAATGTGAGTGCACATGAGTGGATGGATTGTAAGAGGTTCAAATGAGATCAGAATTATGTTGAGGATGGTAGGATGAAAGAAGCAAACAAGCGGGTATTTATATGACTACATGTTAGTATTTTTCCCCCTTGTGTATGTGAAAGTCTGTGCAATGCAGGGTATCTCTACATATCTCAACCATGACAGCAGCTTTGTCTTGCTCCCTAGGGTGGAGGTGAACTCCCCAAGCCCTCACAGTGTCTGCAGGATCTCTGTCTCTGTCAGAACAACACATCCATTGTAAGGAGGTTTCTCTGCCATTTATAAGGTCAGAGAGGCTACAGGTAGCAGAAAGGACAAGATTAATCACTTCATCTGTGAGAGGCAGGAGAGGGGTGATAGACCAAGAGATGGGAAGAAATAGGTGGGGCAGCGAGGGAATTAGAAAGAAGAAAGGGGTAACTGAGAGGGAAGGGAAGAGAAAAGTGATTGAGAACAGACGGAGGAAGCTGGGAATGAAGAAAGGGAAAGAGAGGCAGGTAAAAATGAGGGGAAGTAATTACCTGCATGAGTGTCTTTGTTGTGCTCAGTGATGCATTCAGTGAAGGATGGAGAGCAGCAGGGCATGGAAAAAGAGAGGTGGTCAAGGGTAATTACCTAAACGTTGGTGTCTTTGATGACTGTGTGGCTCAGTTTTGTGATGCATCCAGATCTTTGCCATTATCATCACATGCCATCCTTACTCAGACCTCAGCTCTAAGAAGAAAATACCAAAACATAATCTTTTAATATCATTCACAATATAACAGTAAATTAAAGTAACATCTGTAACATTTTGAATCACTTTTATTCAAGCACTTTTTTGCTCTCAGTTAGTCTTGCTAAGGCAGACATTTCAGTGAGCCACACACTGCAGCAACATGTGACCTGAAACCAACTGCTCTGATGCTCTGAATAAGCAGGCACCATGCCACGCACAGGTGGCCACAGCTGTGAGGAGAGTTGAGGGCACCCTTGCAGATGTGGGTCTGACTAACAACATCAAAGGTTTTTGAATATGCATGTTGTATGGAAGTTGTTTTCATCATGAATGCTTTTAGTTCAGTATGTTATTATAAGTATTTGTGAGATTGCTGACGTGCAGAAATGCATTGTAATGTGTACTGGAGGATATGATGAATGTCAGCTACAGTACATACACACGACAAAACTGTGACCGTGCTTTTAGTTCTCTTCACGTTTTTGCACTTCAAAGGCAGAGAGTATTTTTTCTTCTTGCGTGCATATGTATTGCGTGTCCCAGGGTACAGTACATGTGAGTCAGTGGCCAGCTGCATTACAAAGGCCCTACCTGTAGGTGTAACTGGCTCAAATCCACCTTCTTAAGTCTGCTTTTTATTCAGTGTCACATAAACAAATTCCAACAGAGTCTGTTCACTTCTAAACCGCTTGAATAACATTCTTAGATCTATCCCTAACAAGCATCTGTTGACCTGTAGTTTTTCTACTGGGGCGGTTCGTGAAAAGCAACTCTTTTATGTTTTTGCTAGCAAGTGCTGCACAGCCTGTTGCACTATCATACAGTAAGTGCTGACAAACCCCAACACCCACACATTATTTTGTAGGAACCTGTGTGTTGTCATAAGGAATTTAAAAATCCGACACAAATAGACTGCTTCAAACGTACACACTCAGGGCTCAAACCTGCCCCACATTCACTCAGCAGGTCTTGTCTTTGATATGTCTGACCCTCTTTTATTGTTTTTTCTATATGTCTCAAAAAGACGGGCGGTATGCAGCTGATTAGATAGATAAATATACCCTGAAGGTGAGAAATCGGAAGGGAGGAGGAGATGAAGGATACAGAGTTTTCTCTTGTCCCAACACATCCCAGCAGTGGAACTTTAATCTGAGGAGGCTTCATGCATTTAAACAGCTCGATTAGCTGCAGCCTAACAGGCGCTTTCCCTGCCGGGCTGAAACAGAAATTAAGTGCTTAGGCACAGCCGACATTTTGTTTGTTTTCTCAGTCCCTTCTCCAAAGATATACTCAGGGGTAAAGACTTTGATCATTGCCTGAAACAACACAGTGTCATGTTTAAGCCTATGTGCTATACTAATAAAGACATAAAGGTGTGGGGAAAGTGTCAAAATAACAGCATGTTGTTGTATGTTTGTACCTGAGTTGACGTTCAGTATAAATGTATAAATACAATTAAATCGACATAATGCAGCAGACCAAAATGTACAGCAGAAAAATACAATAATGTATGTTTGTGTTGAACTTGATATGGTTGCTATATGTGTTTTGCTTAATGATACGCGTGATTAGTTTGATATTACAAGTAATGAAAAGTGGGTGTGAAGTAGTGTGTGCCAGGGTCATACAGAGTTCCCAGGCCGGTCTCTTTGGCTATGCTACTTGCCTGGCAATGGATAATGGACTTAGATGACAGAGTTAATGCAGCGATTAAACCTGCTTTGTCTTTTCCACCACTATGCACCAAGGAAAATAATCCTGAGTGTGCAATGAATATGTGACCAAGTAAACTAGAATGTAGGGATTAGGCACTTCAAAAGCAAATATATTGGTAGTTAATGCAGCGTTCTTACTCTCCCTTTCTCTTTTGTCTTCATTTCCTTTAGTGACATTTTTGATGCCATGTTCCCGGTCACTCACATTGCAGGAGAAACAGTCATCCAGCAGGGTATGTATAAATAATATTGCAGCAGATATACAGCCATACTTGTGGATATCTATAATTGAGCTTTTCTAATTAATAAGATGAGCATGTGTAAACTCTGTGTATTATTGAGCATTAACACCAAAACATACAGTATATACACTACACAAAAGTTTGGACACATTTCTTTCAGTGTGTTTTTATTTTTATAATTTTCAACATTGAATACAGTAAATACTAAAAACATCCAAACTTTGAAACATCATGCAAAGATAGTAACAAAGTAACAAAAAAAGTTAAAAACCCCAAAAGCATGTTTTATACGTTAGATTGTTCAAAGTAAACTTATTTTTTATGACAACTTTGCACATTATTGGCACTTGTGTCCTTAAGTACAGTTGCCAAAACCAGCAAAAGTGCTGAAGTGTTGTAAATCGGTTGTTTCTGAGGCTGGTAATTCTAGTAAATGTACCCTCTGTAGCTTAGGTACCTCATGGTCTTCCATTCCTGGGACGGTCCTCATGAGAACTAGTTTCATCATAATGTTTGATGGTTTTGGTGACTGCACTAGGGGACACATTCAAAGTTCTTGATATTTTTTGGATTGACTGACCTTCATTTCGTAGAGTAATGATAGGCTGGCTTTTTAGCTGACTTTTTAAGCTGAATTTGTATAGTCGTTATAGTAGCACTAATAGGGCTATTGACTCTGTACCCACCACTCCTCCGCAAAACACAAATTATCGTCTAAAGCCACTTTAAAAAGGCAAGATATGGAACAAATTAATTCTTGAAAAGGTACACCTGTGGACTGAAACCATTTCGGATGGCTACCTCATGAATGTGAATGTAAAATATAGATAGATATATCATTTTCAATTTCATTGTTTTTTAACACTTTGTTTACTACAGAATTCCGTATGTGTTCTTTGACAGGATGTCTTTAGTATCAATGTACAATGTTGAAAAATAAATAAATATCCAACTTCTTAGGTAAATGGTAAGGAATAAAACTGACAAACTTCTTTCAGAACCTGACAATGTTCTTATATTTCTTGTCTCAGTTGTGATTTCACCCCATCTGCTGAGTGAAAATAAATGAGCTATAGACAAACTAATAAGATAAGAACTAATAAGATATCACTCTCTCACTCACTCACTCACTCACTCAACATGGCATCTATTGCAATCCTTAATTTTACTTTATCCTTTTACATAACGCCTTGTTCCCACCCTGTTTCTCTCACCCGCACATTCCCTCCTTGTGCACCAGATGTCAGGTCTCTCTCCTCATCCTAACCACAGTCATCAAAAGTCTTTACCATAGACATCCCTGGACTTTGAAGGAATGCAGAGCCAAGCCACGCTAGACTGTATTTTTCCAGTGCCCCCCACTCAAGCTCCTATCAAACACAGACACAGAAAGTTTAACCACACATTAAAAACACTGAGAGCACACATTCTCACAGACCAGTCCTTATAATTCCAGATAGCACTGCATTCACACCTGCACAAAATCACATAGGTTACACTTATAAGAGAAAGCGAGAGAGGGAGCGATAGAGAGAATGTCTGCATGCTTGTACATAACCCACACACTTAAGTGAACATACCTCTCAGTCACGCCCATCTACTTTTAAGACAGCATCCAAGAGTATATCAGACCTAATTTGGTTATAATGAGCCTTGGTCCCAGGTCCCAGACAGTACATTGTTTTAAACACCATCGAGTATGGTATACAATATGTACAGAGCTGATGTCATCGCTAATGTCTGGACTACTGTAGAGCTTCAAGAAACCACCGCAGCTACCAACTACTCACACACTATTTAGACACAGCAAGGAGTTATTGATCCTGTGCTTAGAGTGGTATTTAAACAAAGGGGGATTCACACTAAATGGAAGTTAGAGATAATTTAATTGCAATCTATGTAATATATGAAGTTTGTTACTATTTGCTGTTACAGGTTGCATGTAAGCAGTAATAGCAATGAAAGAAAAAAAACAAATTATTACATCTAAAATACTACAGTTCACAATGAAACAGTGGAGCAACAGCAATGTGGGTATAAAATAGAAAAGGCTTGGGCAGTATGTTAATGCAACTACTGTGGTAAAAATACAACAAAATACAAGTTCATTATAATATTCCACAGGCAGACAGAGCAGTACTACTCCAGGACACTGTAATAAATGCATGTGAAGTATTCAAAAGTATTTGCACAGTTCTAATGAGAAGCCATATACATAAAAAAATCAAAGTACAAAGTATTTTTAAAACCCCTATGTGTGTATGGTTTGAACTGTTGAGAAAAGAAAGGTAAAACAAGTTTGTGTACATCTACCTGAAAGTAACAGTTTGTATTCTCAATGTACAAAGGGTCCTTCGAAATACACAATGTAAAATTTGAGGATGTAACCTATGTTTTCTTTAAGATGTAGCCAAAGAACCTTAACAGTGTCTACAACAATTACCTTGTTTTGACACAAATCCACCAACCTGTGTGTATGCATGTGTGTGTGTGGGGGGGGG
>JAQQAE010005492.1:0-17572 GCA_029823295.1 Pseudamia nigra | reverse complement strand
GATGCAGTAAAACTTCACCACACAGTGTCAAACAAAGTCATATCACAGTGTTGTTAGTGTAAACACTTACCCACAGCGGCAGTCGAGTGTATGTCATGTATAACTATGAACATATTGAATTAATAGAAGATACAAAGGTCTGAATCGATCCGACTTCGCTATAGCGAGCTGCTGCTACAACGACATGTCAATCAAACCCCAGCATGGCAATTATTTGTCGGACTATTTGCTGTAATATCTTAATAACGAAGCAAAACAAAACTGCTGTTACAAAGGAATTTCCCCAGTGTGGGATAAATAAAGTCTATCTTATCTCATCTTATCTTGAAACGTTAAAGATCGATCATCGTGTTACTTATTAGAGGATCCAAATAAAAGGTTTGAGACCATGATGACCCATGAAAAAAATTTGTTTGCTTCGTATTTTCAGGTAGAAGTCCAATGTACTGTATCTCTATGGGAAAAAAAGAGCTTCTTGGAGCCGGCGATTGATTCCCCGGCGGCCAAGCGGTGGGATTACAACGTAAAGTTACTTCTGCATTGGCCTCACTGAACAGCCCCGGTCGTTGCCCCTTAGAATAAACACATCCAGCATATTCTCAAGGCCTTGATTTCTCACTTTGTCGCACTTCCTGTACAGTAGGGGGTGCGCTACATTGTTCCACTGCTCACTTTATGGAATAACCTGGCCTCAAGGTGGAGTTTGGTATGTAAAGATTGCTGAGTCATCTCTTCTTTAAGCACTTGTGTTTTTTTTTCTTGCACGACATGGACAACTGTTTCACCATGCATACAGTCGTTATATGGAAATAAAGAAAGCATCTGTTGTAATCAAAGCCTGAGTGCTGTTTCTCTGTCACTCATGCCTAATGACAGAATTTCTACAAAAATACATTTACCTTCAGCACCAGGCAGGCAGCAGCAGGTACTTCCCTTTGTCCATGAGGGGTCTAATGGAGTCAGTAGTGGCTCCACACAATCAAGATGAGACCAGCTGTGTTTAGCCTGTGACTGGGAGAAATGTGTGGATATTGGCCAACAGCTTGTCTTCCCTCCTGACATTGTTCCAACAATGCAAGGACCTGACTTGACCCCATGGGCCCCCTCCCTCAGAACAACCTTTGGGCATGTTTTCACCGCAGGACCTTCAGAGTAATTTTATGGGGCTGCCACCATTGGTGTGTGTCTCCACTGCAGGGACCAGCCCCACGGGTCAAATTACAGGAACATTTACAGGGCCTCTGCTTCGAGGTAGGTAATCCAAACAGCCCGGGTGGAGCTTAAAGGTTTACTCATGCTGATTGGGTCGACCCAGAGCATGTCAGTAGGAAACATGCAGCATTTTTAAAGCCCCGCAGAAGACGAGTAGTAAATAGTAGGATTCAGTCTTCTTCAAGGTATTTTTTCAACTCGTTCTTAGTGTCCGCCACTATGTACACACAAACACACAAAACAGAAAGGCAGCACCTCCCTCCATCCCATGATCACGTTGGTGTGATTATGCCAGTGTGTGCTACCCTGCAGTGGAAACATGCAGCACCCGAGAGGGGCCGAGTGAGATGAGAGGACATTCCTGTAAATTCTCTCTCCCCCCTTTTACTCAAAAGTTTCTGCAGTGAAAACACGGCCTTTGTTATTCAGCTAAGTGTGCGATGGGAAGATTCAGACTGAACTGGCTGCTGAAGTTAAACAAAACGCTGAAGTCTGTCCAATAGAGGTGGGGTGCTAAGGTTTTATGGTAACATCAGCAACCCAGGAATCTGGGTGTCAAAGGCAGGCGTCTGAAGGCAGTACACAGACCCATGTCAGAGGTAGCAGAAAGAAGCAGCCACAGGCTTTGGGTCAGGAGGCGAGACCCATGCGAGGATTCAAAATAGAAAGTTACTTTGGGACAGAGGGAGGTGGTTCTGGGACGCTGGAATCCACTGTGGAGCCCTCTGGAGGTGTTGTGAGTTAATTGATGAAACACAACCATAACCAAATCCTCCATGCTGCTCTTCCATTAGCTGTTTTGTGTAAATAACATCAGCCAACATGCTTACATAAAGGACTTAACACCATCTGGTCCAGTGTAATAATATCTTTAACCTGAAAAGATGATAGAAATGCGGTTTTAAGCTTCAAAATCACTCTCAGTGTTGTTTTCTGTGTGGATTTCCTTTCCCTTCTCGGAACTTTTGCTTAAAAAAAGTCCTGTTTTGGTCCCTCCCTGCCCCTCGTTCTGACTGGTTGGTTGTTTTTCTGAGTGATAGCGTGGTTGGTCCAGCCAGAGTTTATGGGGTGTGGCTTATGCAAATAACACAAGACACCAGTAGTAACTGGTGTGAAGTGAACCAAGCTGAGAGCTGACCTGAGTTCAAGTGGGTGGGGCTTGGGCCTGAGGTTGAGGTGACTGACATGAGATGTGATGTCACACCTAAGGCAGAAGGCAAACTGTGGGTTTTTAGGCAGATTTAGCTGAGTGGATATGAAAAACTGTGCAGTATTTGTCCCTGAACTGACTATTTAAAGCTTTGCTTACTACATACGTAATTCAATACCTTTTCTTTCACAGTTTGCATGTCTTCAGTATATATGTGCAATGTTGACAAAGGTAACAAAAAAAATAATAAGTAAAGAAAAAACGTTGACGTAAAAGTTGTGTCCAAACTTTTGAGCCGTGGGGTTAGAGGTTGTAATATACAATGTGTAAATCAAATAAATTTGACTTCCATTCTTGTTTTCTGGAGACAGTCAAGACATAAAGCCATTTACTGTTTTGCACAAATACTGAATGTAGTGATATAACATCATAATATTTTATGATCCTCTTATAATGTATGTTGCAGAGGTTTTAGAAAAAAATACTCCTGTGTTTTCAACGAACCTTTTTCTCTTTGTCCTTTTAAGACTATTTTTTGTTCACTTGCTGTCCCCATGGGGAATTGAACCTCTGCATTTGACCCACTCTAGTGCCCTAAGAGCCTCTGAGCCTCTGAGTGTCCAGGGACCAACGCCAGAAACCAGCCAGTGCCTTGGTCAAGGACAGTGATGGGAAAGTTACCAACTTTGGTAAGTCACCGAGAAAGTAAGTCACTATGTCTGAAATTAAGAAATTCAGGAGTCATTTTTTGTTGCACGGTTAGGAAATGGGTTTATTGCAGATCTGTTCAGTAGATGCTTTGGCAATATTAGGGTGGACTCACACTGGGAGTTCATTCCGCACCTGGGCTCGTTTCAGACCTTTAGCGCGGATCATTTTAGTAATGTGAGTAGAATCGAGCCCTGCTCTGTCACCGGGCTTCGGCCCGGATGGAATAGGTGGGTCAGGGCACGGAACGTTTGGTCACGCACGCGTACGAGCACGGCAACTGTACGTGACGATGATGTAAAATCACTACACTCGTGTCAAAACAATGGCAGCAGCTGAAAAAATCTCCTGCGAGCAGTGCGGTTAATTGCAAATCGTCGCCTTGCATTCTGGAGAAACCTAGATGTGTCACCGGACTGTATCTGATCAAAATGACACAGACTTCGCCGTGAAATCATTATGATCATCTGGACGATTTCCGTGTTGTGATCCATGAAACCGAATCGACTGCATCGGCTGCAGCTTCTGATGACGTACACACAATATACAAACGACGTGATGACGTCTGTACAAGATCAATCGCGCCTTGGCCTGCATTAATGTGATCAGAGACATACCGGGGACTGGAAAGGTGTGAAGTGGGCCCTGGCGGCCCAAGTGTGAGTACACCCTTAATTTAATTCACTACACATTGTTTTGACAAAATAGTGAATGTAACACATTTTGATTCCTTGATGGCGCCTATAGCACTTTACAATGTGTGATGACAGCGTATCTAGTATGTTCCCCTTTACTATTGCTAACTTTCTTCCTCCGTAACACCTAATCCTAATGTAGGACCAGGGAACATAGGGAACATAGGGCTGACCCATGTATGATATTTCATCCATTCACAAACGCACAACTTTACACACTGATCAAACAGCCACTGGAATCACCTGTGAATTTCAAGGACACTTCAACCTGCAGAAAAAAGCAGTGGATTGAACCACCAAGCTACTGATTTGTGAGCAGCTCACTCTACCTCCTGGGACAAAAAATAATTTTGGAGCAATGAACAGACTAGTTTGTTGTACAGCCACCTTTGTTTTACCTACTATTCCTAAGACACCGTTAAAGGGTTAAAATTCAATGTTATCATTGATGCCAAACCTCATTATGTATTTCAGGGTCAGTGGATTTATTGATAATTAAACTGCTATCTCAGTGGCTGGTTTGGAGACTTGCCAATCATGTGAACTGAAGGAGTCTCTCCTGACATTCACTGGCCTTTGCAAAATTTCTCTGGGGATCTAGCATAATAAATCCCTCAACTCCACTGACCCAGAACGCAACAGATGAGAACCAAAGGCATGAGGAAGACACATTAGGCTGTGCTGCCTGATTTCTATGCAAATCGATTATCAACTGCAAATACAAAATGCAAATTTTGTTCAGACGCACATGGCAACATGCACACTCTTTTTGTGTGTTCAGATTACATTACACTGACTTCCTGTAAATACAACCCTAAAATCAAAAAGATGGGAGATTGTGTAAAATATAAATGAAATCAGAATGAAATGAATTGCAAATCGCATAAACCATATTTTGTTCAGCATAGGGCAGAAACAATATATCAGATGTCGTAACTGAGACTTTTTTTTTCATTTTATGTAAATTATTAGGTGATCCTTAATTTGGCACTATCACATCTTAAAAAAGTTGGAACATGTGTAACAAAAGGCTGGAAAAGTTATAGGCACAAATCCAAAACAAGTGGAGGAGCATTTGATATGTTAACTGGCAACAGGCCAGTAACATGACTGAGTATAAAAGGAGCATTTTAGTTAGACAAAGCCTCTCAGATGTACAGATGCAAATATTTTGAAGATCAGATCAGAAGATCAGCATGACTCTCTACTGGAAATCACTGTCTGTGGATCCTGTTTTTGTGCAATCCACAAATACAAGTTACAGCTGTATCATGCAGAAAAGAAGCCATATGCGAACATGAGCCAGAAACGGCTGGAACATGTTCATTTAAAATGGTCTGCGGCAAAATGAAAAACTGTCCTGTGGTTAGATAAATCAAAATTTTACATTATTTTTGGAAACCATTCACTGATAGAAAACATTTGGTTCATCATGAAACAAAGCAGCGGGATGTTGAGCAGCTCGAATCCTGCATCAGGCAAGAGTGAGACACAATTCCTCGCCTAAAACTCCAGCAAATATTCTCCTCACTTCCAGACAGTTGTTAAAAGAAGAGGAGATATGACATAATGGTAAACATTGCCCTGTGTTTTGCTGCCATCTCAACTTTCAAAAATGAGTTAATATTTTCCATGAAATTGGAAAATGTCTCAGTTTCAACATCTGATATGTTAATTAAGTGCTACTGGAAATAAAATATGGGTGTATGAGATTTGCAAATCATTGCATTCTGTTCTTATTTATGTTTTGCACAGTGTCTCAGCTTCTTAGGAATTGGGTTGTACAACATGCCTTATCCCAATTCTTTAAATAAATCAAGGTGCTGTGACGTGAAACAAATTTTAATATTAAAATGCAGTTTTTAAATGAAGGTTTTTATCCAAACCTACATGACCCTGTGTGAAAAAGTGCTTCCGTCAAACACACCCAACCCTATGAAAAGATCCTACAGCTTTGGAGAAAATGTCTTCAGTAAGTATGGCACGACTGGGGCAACCTGACCAGGACTGTGCTATTGAAATGCTGGAAGCAGGGGCAGACCACCAGACAAGTTGCATAGCAGTAAATGACATCACTTCACAATAGTTTATGAATACCACAGTTATTTGTGAAGAGAAACGACAGCAGACCAACCACAACCTGGTCGAACACGTGTAACAACCAGAAACCAGGTGCCATATCTTCACGTCTTACACCTCAGAAACGGGTTCCAACACACCACCGTTACAGCAGCAGAGACGACTGACCACACAACAGACCAGTACATGTGAACATATAAGGCTCATATGTTGTCAAAGTAACATAGTGTAACCCTTAAGTGTCATAAAAGGGTCTAGGAGCATGGAAGTATCGTAAGAACCAGAATCCAGACAGCTGCTTAATTTTGGAGCTGGTACTACACTGCAGCCCAGAAAGCATTTCCCCCATAGGCCCCAGTGATAAAAGAGACATGTGTAAAACTGCTGACAGGACACCTGCAGCTTCAAAAAAGGTCAGCAATGACTTTATATGATCAGTTTTTAAAACATGGAGCTTAGAAACATTTGAAATTGCCCAAATGTTAAAGAATCTGTGAAGTCACCTGTGGTGCACAGTCTGAGTGGCCATTGACTGAGCGGAAAGACGTGCGGAGGGGGGGGGGGTGTTCACTTGTATGCATGTGCAGCAGCCCTAGTATGCCTGCGCAGTGGACCAAATAATGCAGAAATAATGCAGAAATCAGATTTTTTTTTAATGCTCCATTGCCACTGACCAGCGTTTCATAGGAAATGAATGGGCACCTTCTCGGATACCTGCGGCTTGTCTCAGACACCTTGTGAATGTCAAAGAACCCTGATCTGAAAGTCAAATCTGAAAATTGGTCATGAAGGCATTCTATGCACTTGAAAACAAGTGAAACTAGGTTCACCAAATGTGGCATGCAGATTCACCTTGGGTCTAGCACCTGTGTCTATGTCTTCATTTCTGAAGGGCCGTTTTGAAGCCAATAGGACTGTCACTTCCTGGATGACATTTTGGAGCCAAAAACAGGATGCAACCATATTTGGACGAACAGCGGTGGCGTTACCGGAGCATATGAGGGGACTTATATGAGAGCTGATATTAGCTGCTAGCTTACTGATGCAGTAAAACTTTACCAAGCAGTGCCAAAGTCATATTACAGTGTTGTTAATGTTAACACTTACCCACAACTACAGTCGAGTGTGCGTATCTCAGGTAAATCTATGCCCATATTGAATAAATAGAACATACGAAGGTCCAACTCACTGCTGAATTGAGTTACCTTAGCGGCATGTCAATCGAACCCCAGCACAGCAGTGATTTGTCAGATTAGCAGTAATATCTTAATAATGGAGCAACAAGTTAAAGATGGACCCCCAGATCACTTAGTAGAGGGTCCAAATAACATTTTTGAGAACATGTCGACTCATGACAGAAATGTATTTGCTTAGTATTTTCAGACTCTATTGTAATCAGGCTTCTTGGAGCTGAATGAACAGTGTCCCAGTGGGCAGCAGTGGTATTACAACTTAAAATGACTTCTGCATCGGCCTCACTGAACAGCCACTGGTCTATGTGCACGGAGACAAAAGGTCACCGAGGTTTTGGCATGTAACAACTTTATTATCATTTCTATATCTGTGATGTGCAATCTTAGTTCAAGGTCCCATATTTTAACACTTAAAGTTATATCTGTACCAGTTAAATGTCAAGTTAACTTTATTTATAAGCACATTTAAAAACAACACATATTGAAACAACAGTGCTGTACAACCTTAAAATAAATAAATAATAATGCAAATAGGAAATAAGTTAAAAAGGGAATCAACAACAATAAAAACAACAACAACAAAAAAAACAATAAGAACATAAAACACACTGAAGGACAAACCTGACAAGGCTGACCAAAGTGCTGTTCAATAAAATAAACATCAAAAGGTAAAGATAAAATTATTTTGGAAAACAAAAAAATGGAATAAAATAACTGAGACATTGTCAGTGTGTCACTCTGGCTCAAAGGCCTGGGAATAAAGGTGAGTTTTAAGCGAGATTTAAAAACAGCGACTGTAGGAGCTTGTCTGATGAGCAGAGGGAGCTCATTCCAGAGTTTAAGACCCAGAACTGAAAATGTTCGCTTCCCTCTAAGTTTCCTTTGTGACTTTGGAATCACTTACTGCATCTGGTCAAAAGACCTGAGGGAAAGAGACGGGGTATGTACAGTAAGCGCATCAAGTCAGACAGATAAAAAAAGGTGTGGCTATTTAAAGAATTTAAAAAATATATTATTATTATAATCATTATAATTGTGTGTGCGGGGGAGGGGAATTTTATCCATTTGGAACCATGATAACAGGATTTCTGCTAATTGGTTTATGCGTTTTTCTGGCTTATCGTTCTAGTAAGAAGAAGGCAGCCGTCTCTGCAAATTGATCAGTTGGGGAGGGCCATTCCAGCGCAACATGGGACCATTTCTGACATAAATCAAAGAATGGTCAATAACACGGAACTGCTGGTGGCTCTTCAAGGTGGACAGAACTTGAGGTCCAGAAATGCTCATCTTGGATCGGAACATGTGGACTCGTGGAGGGGAAACCACTCATCTGCCTCGAAGGAAACGGAATGTATTTTTATCTTTGTTTTGGCTCCCTCAGGGCTGCGGACTAGCAAGGTCATGCAGCTGCAAAAATCCCCCGGAGAGCAATGTGTGTAGCGCTCTAACCCCCCTCCCCCACCATCCAAGGACATTATTATACTCACACATCACCAACGCCCTCTGTAAAATTCTTTGTCAACGAATGTTGTGATGCAACCGCATGCTAAATGTGCGATAATTTTCTATGTGCCCATAATTATGCTCCCTTAGGAGCTTAGTTCTGGAAACTGTGTTTTTTACTCCACAAACCCATTATTGTCTTCCCCACACTTTCCCCCCACTGTTGAAAGGTGGCACAACCTTGTTGCTACAGCTTATCCCCCTCTAGTGGGACAGTGAAATTTCTTTTTTTTTCTGTACTGCTTGTGGTTGGAAACAAATGACAATAAATAGCATCCTGATCTTGATCCTGATTTAGGGCATCACTGGCTCATTGAGATGTGACTAATGCCCCTGTGAGCCTGCACTGATTAAATGTGATCACAAAAATTCACAAAATGGCTTATTTTTCCTGTTGTCTATTTGATTGTGTAGATTTTTCTGTGGGTTTTTCGTTTGACCACAGTCCAGGCAGGTTTCATGCCCGAAAATCTGGCAATTTGGTTGAAACTGAAAAGTCAGATCTAATGAGGTTGGCATGAAAGTGCATCCCATTTTTGCATACCTTACATCTGAGACACTGCTGTGTGATTACGAGTTGCCATGGTGAGTCGTTGTCCTTTAGCTCCAGTGATGATGCTCAGCTCTCGTCGGAAAACAATTCAAAAGATTTCCCTTCCTTTGAAGCAGAGGGTTCAGGCTCGTCAGTGATCATCAGCGTCGTCTCAATGGCTGATGTGAGAATATGTGGTTTAATCACCACATCCTTCGTCTGCATTCACCTTAGAAAGCACAGACCAACATAAGAAATGAAGATTATGCATAGGAATCATAATCAGAATCATAGATCAATACAATACATATGTGAAAAAGTGCTTATCCCCTTCCTGACTTCTCACTTTTTTGTATATTTGTCACACTTAAATGTTTCAGATCATCAAACCAATTTAAGTAATGCATTTTAGAAAACACAAGTAAACACAAAATGCAGTCTGTAAATGTTTTTTAATTTGAAGAAAAAAAAGCAAACCTGCATGGCGCTATGTGAAGCAGTGTTGTGAACTGTGCTTTTATCACATCTTTGGAAAGCTGAGTTCAGTTTCTCTAGCCACATCCAGGCGTGATTACTGTCACACCCGTTCTCATTCAAGAAATCACTTAAATAGGACCTGCCTGACAAAGTGAAGTAGACCAAAAGACTCTCAAAAGCTAAACATGCTGCAATCCAAATAAATTCAGGAACACATCAGAAACAAAGGAAAAGGTTATAAAGCAATTTCTAAAGATTTGGGACTCCAGCAAACCACAGTGAGAGAAACCAATTATCCACAAATGGAGAAAACATGGAACAATGGTGAACCTTCCCAGGAGTGGCCGGCCTACCATAATTACCCCAAGAGGTCACATAAGACCCCACAACAACATCCAAAGAACAGCAGGCTTCCACCATAAGAAAGAGACTGGGTAAAATTGTTCTGCATGGCACAGTTTCAAGATGAAAACCACTGCTGACCGAAAGGAACATAAAGGCTTGTCCCAGTTTTGCCAGAAAATATCTTCATGATTGTCAAGAATTTTGGGAAAACACTCTATGGACTGATGAGACAAAAGTTGAATTTTTTGGAAGGTGTGTGTCCCATTTCATCCGGTGTTAAAGTAACACAGCATTTCAAAGAAAACAACGAGAGGGATTCAATTCATTTATATTTGTATAACGCCAATCATAATCGCCGATGATCTCTAGGCGCTTTACAATTCAAGGCCAAGACCTCACCACTATACAGAGAGTAAACCCAACAGAACCAATGAGAGCAAGACAAGGGCAATGAGGGGGAGGAAAAACTTCTTTTAACAGAAGAGAAAAACCTCCAGCAGAACCAGCTCAGGGTAGGCGGCCATCTGCCTCAACCGTTTGGGGTTAGTGGACAGAGGAGAGACAAAAGAAAAGAGTAGAGATAGAACAATAAACAACACAGATACTGGACGTCGTCCACAGACCAGAACCAGAAAACATAAAGCAAAGACATCAGGAGACCTAGAGACCTGGGGCAGAGGGAGGAAGCACAAAACCACAGGGAAGACGCAAGTTAGTATCACAGTATTGGAAAATAGAAAATAAGGAGTGGTAGAGAGGGACAGAGAAAGAGACACTTAAAAGAACATTTATATTATCTTTATGGTCCGAAAACTTTAACTATTATGCCAGATAATGCACAAGATGTCTCCTTAGATATATTCGTATAGAGCTAATTTTAATCCAAGATTATCTCAGCGGAAGCAGGGCTCGACCAGTTGGGTTTGTCCATTACAAGCACTGTCACAAATTCTAGTAATTTTTGAGCCCTTTCATATGCTGTCTCTTTATCGAACACACTGGTGATGTGCTGTATGAATCCTCCATCACTCCTTCAAAGAGAAGAGAAGAAAGGCCTTAAATGAGTGGGCGGGGCATCTCTCATTATAATTCAATAATCCTGACTCATGGGAAATACTTAAGTGAGGTGTGCTTGAAAGACAGACAGCCGTGGACATGGACTGAAGTGCCCAGCTGCTTTGCTGAGTCATTCACTCACACTCAATGCTTCATAAACATAAATAATGCTTTATTTGCTTCATAAAGCAGTGGCTTTTTTATTATCAATTATCAGCACTACGTATTAATACTGAAGACATCCAAACTGACACATGTAGGATTACAGTATGTGGTAAACAAAGAAGTGTTAGACAACCCAGAACACGTTGTACAGTATGTATTAAAATGTCCTAAGTAGCTACATTTAGCTTTAGTGACAGTTTTGCATCCTCTCATTCACCCACAATGGTTTGCACGGCTGGTCAACAGCTCATTTGTGCTCAGTTGTTCAGTTATCTTACGCAGAGGAAGGCTGGGACAGAGTCATTAGCCTTGCAGTGACTCCCCCACTACTGTACAAATCCACATCATAGCAAGAAACAATTAAGTAAAAAAAAGGACATAAATGAATGAATGATGAAACTAGCTCCAGAAAAGAAAGACCAGGCGCTTCCCCTGCTGCAGAGGAGATATTTACTAGAATTACCAGCTTCAGACACCAGAGACACATTCAAAGTTGGTGAGATTTTTCACACTGAGTGACGCCTACGTGTTAAAGTAATGATGAACTTCCTGTTGTACTATGGATTTATACAGTAGCTGTAGAAGCACTAATAGGACTATTGACTCTGTACCAGTGAGCAACGACCCAGGCTGTTCAGTAAGTTAAAGTTGTAATACTGTTTCTAGCAGGTGGTGGCGTTAAGGCCTGTTTCCACCACAGGAACTTTCGGGTAAAATTTTGACGCCAATATTTCCACTTTTCCTGCAAATTGGCTCCAAATATCAGTTATCGGCCGCCTTCATGACTAATAATCGATATCAGTGTTGGCCCTGAAAAAATATACAGTCTATGCTGTGTACCCACCATTCCTCTGCGCAAGACAACTGATTCAGATTAAGGAGGTAAGAAATGGTGCAAAATAATTTTTGACAAGACACACATGAATTGGGAACTGTTTTGGGTGACTACCATGTAAATATGACGAGAGAATGCCGAGTGTGCAATTCTGTCTTCAAAGCCGTAGAAGGTGTGTGAAAGTATCTGAGAACTTTTAAAGGTTACAAAGTGCTTTACCAGATAAAAATACATTATCTGAAATGAAGAAATATATAAGACAAGATAAAAATGCAATTCACAATAGAAGACGACTTATGAGCTCAAGAGGGAACATACAGTTTTGGAAAAAAATTAAAAGTCCACTGCAAAATGATCAGTTTCCCCCAAATTCCAATTACAAGTATTGTCATTTACAATATGCATTTGCAGAAAATGATGAATGATCAAAATAAAAAATATGCAGTGTTTTGTGACTCAAATAATGCAAAGGATACAAGTTTACGACTGTTTGCAAGCTGAACAGTTTGAGTTTAAATTGTAGTCTGTATATATAACTGGACAAAGTGACCATGACGTCACCCATTAGTTTTTGAAGGGTCATTTTGAGGTCAATCAGGTTGTCACTTACTGGATGGCATCACGGAGCCAAAAACAGGATGTAACCATATTTGGACGAACAGCAGCAAAGGCTTACGAAGTGTTCATGCCAGGGGACTCATGGGAAGCTAACATTAGCCGCTAGCTTACTGATGCAGTAAAACTTCACCACGCAGTCATATCACAGTGTTGTTGGTGTAAACACTTACCCACAGCTGCTGTCGAGTGTATGTCATGTATAACTGTGAACATATTGAAGAAATTGAAGATACAAAGGTCCGAATCAGTCCGACTTCACTAGCGGCCTGTTACTATAGCAACATGTCAATCAAACACCAGCACGGCAGTGATTTGTTGGATTATTTGCTGTAATATCTTAATAACGGAGCAAAAAGTTAAAGATGGATCATCACATTATTTATTAGAGGGTCCAAATAAAACGTTTGAGACCACGATGACCCATGAAAAAAACTTATTCATTTAGTATTTTCAGACATAAATCCAACACATCTCTATGGGAAAAAAACTTCTTGGAGCCGGATGATTGGTTCCCCAGTGGCCAAGGGGTGGAATTACAACTTAAACATACTTCCGCATCGGGCTCGCCGCCTCCTGGTTTAAATTCAGTTTTCAGTAAAATGCCGACTGTTTAGTTTTTGTCTCTTGCTCCTGTTTCTTCTTTTTTCATTTTTAAGCTCGACTTAAAACCTGGTTAAGATTCACCAGCTCAGAATGACAATACTTGTCATTTTTCTCATGGTCTTAAGATTTTGATCCAGACTGTATCTTTGTTCAGCACAGTATATGCAGTTGTATCATAGTACAGTTGCAGGTACATACTGTATCTGGTGATATTATACATTGTAACCCTAGAAAAACATGATCTTGCATTTGATCATTTCAAATACATTCTACATGTGGTGGTTTTGTTTGCGCCAGCTGAGTTTCACACTTCTTGAATACATCGCTGGTGCACAGCGCTGAAAACACCTTAGAATCAAAGAGAGAAAAAATAAAGAAACATGAAGAACTCTTTGAGTTTATAGCACGGTGTCAGAGGTGTGCATCATTATCAGGGTCTGAAAGAAGTGAGACATGAAACCAGAGATGGGTCGAGTAAAGAAAAAACAACACTCAAGTAAAAGTGTAAGTCACATTACAATTATAGTGACTCAAGTGGAAGACGAAGTACTCATAAGCATCAGTACTTGGGTAAGACTTAAAAAGTAGCTCATAAGATCAACTAAAGTAGTAACTTTGTAACATAGTATCTATTAATTATATTAATATTAATTTTTGCTAACTTTTTTGCTTATTTTATTTTTATTTATTTTTTAATATACTTGATTATCGTGGTCATTTTTACTCATTTAGTTGTTTTTTGGTAGAATTTACAACAAAGGTTACATTTTGTTCAATTATTTTATCATTTTCCTAATTTTGGCTCATTTTGTTGCTTAGTTTATTAATTCTGTTGATTTACTTGATTGTTTTGTTCATTTTTATTTGACTACTTTGTTAACTTTTAAACCTTTTTACTGCTACTCATTGAGGCGAAGCAAAATGTAATGGAGTGGAAGTACTATTTTATTATTTCATCACAAATGTAACTGAGTAAGAGTAAAAAGTAACCCACAACTACTCTCTGGAATCCACATTTTTAAGAAAACTACTCAAGTACATGTAAAGGAGGACCTTCCATCATTCAGCCACTACTGCTAATTAAAGGTGATACATTGATCCGTGTATTATGATGTTTCCTGTGGACCCCCCACCTGCAGGAAGGGTCGTAAGAGTCTGGTGCTGTGTGGTTTGGGTGGCAGCTGAAGGCGGGGGCCTGGGTGGCCCAGTCCCCGGTTGCTTGAACTAGCTCCAGCTGGGAGGAGGCCCTGGGGCAGACCCAGGACATGCTGGAGGAACACGTCCCTTGGCTGGCCTGGGGGTCCCCCAGAGGAGCTGGAGGAGGTGGCTGGGGAGACGGATGTCTGGGCTTCTCTGCTTAGGCTGACGCTCCTGCGACCCTGACCAGGGTAAGCAGAAGATGATGGATGGATGTTTTATTATTTTGTCCAGTGAAATAATGCAGGCATACACCAATTGACCAAGTACTCTAAATGAATAATACAGATAAATGACAAACACAAGTACAGTGGAACCCCGGGTTACGAGTTTAATTTGTTCCAGGATCGAACTTTTAAAGCAGAAAACTCATGACCTGGGACTGGTTTAACCATAAAAATACATGTAATACATCCAAGACCCAAGAAAACTCATGTACATGCATGTACGTGCACGTAAGGTATCTGGAAAAGAATGTTAATTTATTAGTATTGTCTGAAAAGAAAGTTATGTTAATTATCTGAAAAGGACTGCATGAAATTAGTTCAAAAATTATTTATAATGACATGTTACCTTGGAGACAGACGGCTGCAGGCAAAGGAGGCTTGATGGCGGAGGAGGAGGAGGGAGGGAAGCAGAGACTTGATGTACATGTACTAAATGTAAAGAGCAAACTTAATTCATTGATACTTTATTGATCCCACAAAAAAGGGGAAATTCACAAATGGCAGCGAACTGAGCTCGCGCCTTGCAATTGGGGGAAAAAAGGTGGGGGGAGGGGGGGCAATAGGGACAGAGAGTAAAAAAACGCACAGTTTCCAGAATTAGGCTCCATAGGAAGCAAAATTATGGCCACATAAAAAAAAAAAACCTCACACACGCACAATTAGCAGACGAGTTAATCACACATTACATTGACAAAGCAAGGTCAGAGAGAGTTGGGGTGTGTATGTACAAGACCATGAGAGGCCATGAGAGGGAGCCGAAAACAAAAACAAGATAAGACAGTCACACTTTCAGAGGCAGAAAGAATTTAACTCCTCATTGCCCAATTTTATATTTCCTTTTTTTTCCAGACCCCAAAAGGTACAGCCTATGAAGAGACCCCAGCACTCCTGTGATGTAACCCGCTCTTTGATTTAACTCTGAAATCGTCCGTGTTGTGCTGCTGCAGGTTTTCACATCTGCTTGATTTGGAGACAAGCTTTGCTGGGCTTTACAGCTTTCTCCATTGCTCTTCGAAATAACAGGAAAACACCAAGCCAATCAGCAGAAATCCTGTTATCGTGGTTCCCAATAGATAAATATCCATCACATCCTCAGTGGACAGCGCCTCCAAGAAAACACATAAGTCCCCATGCGTCCACAAATCCTCAGATGTCCAGCAGCCACTGTCCTCAGACGACCCACGGGTTCTCCTCGACCCGTCCTCCTGCATGTCAATTTCATTGAGGCCCAGCTGATCAATTCCATGTTGCTTTGGGTTTTTAGGTGGAGGCTCTGACAGAGAATGAGCAAAAAACACATAGAGAAGACATAGTAAGCAGGGAAACGGGGACGGGAGCAGATAGAAAATGCATCTGCTCTCTCTGAAAGCCAGAAGAGAAGTCCCACTAACTTAACACTATTTTTTTCTTATTTTATGATTTTTTCAGAGGACTCAAACAATTTTACTCACAACCTGATTTTTTTCACATAAGCCAGTACAAAACTTTGCTCGATTTCCTCCTCATAACCTGATAAATTCATAAGCCGATGCGCTCGTAAACCAGGGCACCACTGGAGATAAACAAATAGATTAAATGATTAATACTAAGTTACATAATATTAGAACAGGTTAATAAATATAGCAATACCTGCAACACCTGTGGCTCCAGGGCCCCATGTGGCACCTGAGCCCCTCTCCAGTGGCTCCATCCAAAGATGGAAGTAACATCATAGCTGTGAATCAGCTAATTCCCCCGCCAGTGGACTTTATATTTGTTTTTGCAGAAATAAATCCATGTGGGGCTTAACATTATTTACATTATTTTAAAATCTTCATGTTCAGACCCCAGCAGTCTTCAAGGTCAAGGTCAAAGCCCGGTCATTTGATTGGCTGGAGAGCGCCCCCAGGCCCCTGGTAGGTTCACATACAATTTCAAAGATCTAGATTCAAAGCATAGGTCTACAGAGTTCAAAAGACAATTGTTGCACTCAGTGAAACTGTGACTTAATTAAACATGCAAATGAGGTCAGATTGCTATGGTAGATAGTAAAAAAAACAAACAAACAAATTAGAAAGCACTCATTGAACACGGACCTCCACCAAGGCTGCTCAGTTTCTCTTCATATTGTTGGGATATGACAGTGAAAACAAATGACCCTCTTCATTAGATTCTTTAACCATGCAAACCTACCATTAGCATTTGGAATCACATACATATTATTAGCTCAATAGTTATTCATGAATAATAATATTTCCATAATGGTGGTTTTCTTCTGGGTCAAGCTGCATAAATGTTGGAGATACAGCAAACCCATGGACACATCACTGAATCAGCAGACTTTCCACAACAGTTTGGTATCAGTTTCATGTCCATAGCTTATTTACTACCTTACAGTCACTATTTTTCCTCAATCCCTGCAAGTATAATCATTCTGGATCACTATCTCCAGAACTTTGCCCATATCTTCACTGCACTTCACTTTATTAAATGTCCCATAAAGGGCAGATGACATTCACACTTCACAATAAGAACATTTGATAGAAAGACATAAAAACACAGGGTGTAAACAGCAGAATACATCAGGTGTGTGGGACAAATAAATAAGTAGAATGGCATGTTAAAGTGTGTATTACAATAATATCAGAATAAATAACTTCCAAAGTTATAAAAAAGTTATGCAATACATGTAGCAGCAATTATACAGTGCATTACCTCCTGATTTTTACAACATTTAGGGCCCACGTCTGGATCAAAGTTTGTGGTTTGATAGAATCTATTGCGGTGTTATTCGATTTTTTTTTTTTTTTTAAATTCCTGGTGTTATTTGTGGCTTTACCAGGACAAATGTTGAATTGGGCCCTATCTCACAACGGTGAATGAAAAATCTTTAATAATTTTCTAGATCCATGGTGGTTCTGTAGGGTTTACTCTCTGTATAGTCATAAGATTTCGGCCTTGAATTGTAAAGCGCCTAGAAATAATCTAGAGATTATGA
>JAQQAE010005491.1:0-14948 GCA_029823295.1 Pseudamia nigra | reverse complement strand
TGAAATTATATTTGTTGTTTGTGGAGGCCATTGTGTTTTTTATAGGAAAGGTTTTTTTTTTTTTTTTTTTTTTTGTTTCTCTAACAAATGTTTGGGCCTGAAAACAGTTTTTCCATACGAATCTACTTCACGGATTTTGCCTATCTCGGGTTACTTTTACGATGTAACACCCGCGATAAACGAGGGACAACTGTACTGTATATATAATTTTTGTTTAATAGGAAATTATTTGAATAGTCAGCAGTATTTTACTTTGGAATATGAGTGGCAGGAAGTAGCATTGTTACACATGCGTTTAACAAATGCAATTGCCTTGGGCAATCAGAAATTTTGCTGCTTCATGGTCTGTGGTTGGTTGACAATTGTGGCAAATCCATAATATTGTGCCAAGTTGAGAGAGAGTACCATGCAAACAAAAGATACCAAGCAACAGTGACGCTGTCAATGGGAACGAACATAACAGCTGACTTAAGAGAAAAATAGTCAAAGCGATCACCAACTAGATTTTTGTTTGCTCAAATTGCTCTTCTCTGAAAATGTTTTTTCTTCTTTCAGAATCGACAAGTTCTCTCCTCCAAAAAGACCCACTAATACAACAGCATAAAATCTGTGCTGAACCTGTGTTGTCTGACAGTAGCCTAATAAAGTGTACTGTATTTCAGCTTATCTGTATATGACTTCAACCAGACTTTTAGCACCCACAACAGCAAAACTACCATGGACCCAACCAGGTCCATGGTAGTCCATTGACCTGGTTGGGTGAAAAGTCTGAAAGCTGCCTCACTTGTGCATGTGTACATAGACTTACTCTTGTTTCTGTTTACCTCTGCAGCCCAGGTATCGATGTGACCACGGAGCTGGACAGCTGGATCGACAAATTCTGCCTAGATGCTGATGTGTTTGTTCTGGTGGCAAACTCTGAGTCGACACTTATGCAGACGGTGAGATATAACAGTGTTCCATACTGAATGAAGCCACTTGGTGCTTTGTGATCCAGAGTCGTACCAATTCATTTCAGTTGTATTTGTATAGTGCTGGTCATAATCCAAGTTTATCTCTCGATGCTTCACAATCTGAGGCTGAATCACTGTAATGATCTAATGTATTGCATGTGTCTTTGAATTAAAATTTGTACATGCTTTCTTTTCACAGGAGAAGTCGTTCTTTCACAAGGTCAATGAACGCCTTTCTAGCCCCAACATTTTCATCCTCAACAACCGCTGGGACGCCTCAGCCTCAGAGCCAGAGTACATGGAAGAGGTCAGTCATTATTGTGCACCTGAAAACAAATACAGTGGTACTCCAGCTATTGAACGCTTCCGGTAACAAAAAATCTGGGTACCGAAGAAAAAAAATCATAGTGTAGCTAGCCGTTGTAAGCTAACAGCACTCCGGAACCGGCTAACCAAACAGCTGGAGCTGTGTTGTTAGCGGTAGCTAACAGTAGCCATAAACACGCTGGAGCTGTGCTTAGAGCCGGCAGCGCCGATGTCTGGAGCTGTGTTTACAGCTACGGACATGTGCAGTGTCTACTGACACACTGCCAAGTCATAAGCCAAGGTAAGAATACATTCTAAATCATTTTTAGAACTGGGTCCAGAACGGATCAATTGGTTTTACATATATTCCTATGGAAAAACCGGTCCGGCTAATGAATGATTCGCCCAATGAACGTGACACCCGAATGGATTAAATTCGTTAGCCCGAGCACCACTGTATGTTGAAAAATTTCTGTGGTGTTTGTATGTAAAGGCTTCAGCTTCAGTCTGCAGGTAATGGTAGAGAGACGAGTCTTATACTGATTGACCACTTCTGTCCTTACATCAGTATTTGGAAGTTTGATAATACATGAAATACACCATGTACAATACCGTGAAAAAGTATTTCCCCCTTCCTGACTTCCTTTTTTGCATATTTGTCAAACATAGATGTTTCTGATAGTCAAACTAAGTTTATTATCAAAGATAACCCATGTAAATACAGTATTCATTTTTAAAATATTTTTTTTATTAAGCAAAAAATGCCATCCAAAGGTTCCTGACCTTATGTGAAAATGTATATGGCCCCTAAACCTTGTAACTGTTTGTGCATCCCTTCACACTGACTTACTCTCGTCATCTTTGTATAATATTAAACTTTGTTTGCTCTGAAACATTTAAGGGTGATAAGCACACAAAGAAGAAGCTGTCAGGAAGACGGCAAATAGTATTTTTACAGCACTGTACACACAGTATGTTACACGATACCTTTTGACAATATCTGGTAGACTGTAAGACTTGTTTTTGTCTTAAAATACATCAGTATCTAATTTTTATTAATCACTGTTCTGTAATCTGCAAAAAACCTACAGTATTTTAATTTTGGTATTAATTACCTAAAATGGCTGCAAGCAGGATGCACTTTACAGGTGGGCAACAAAACAATTATGTCTATATCACATCACAATGGAAGTGAAATCAAGTTGAGAATGAGATGAATGCAGGGTCGTGATAATTTCCTTTGGAGATCAGTGACTGTGAATACTTTGATTTTTATTTCTTACTGTGATTTTAAGTTTTATTTTGTCACAACTGATGGTTTACATTTTCTTATTGTACATTGTTTAAATATCTAAGTAAGATGAGTTCTTAATGAATTGCCAAGTTATTTTTATTTTGTAGTTTCATTGTTAATTTGCTAGTTGGCAAAAAAGTTTAAATCTGTCTATTGCAGTTTTCTTTACCTAAAGAAAGTGGTCAAAATAAGAAATTAATCACAAAATTGGAGATGACTGGTGTTTTCATCTTGTCTTTTACATCTCATGTCTCTAAAGTTGTTTTTGTGTTGTTGCGCCTTTAGAGAAATGAACACTAACCAGCAAGAATCAGGGTTTCTTCTGCAGTCAAGATCAAAATTGCTGTTCATGGGGAAATTTCTTATTTTATTGTGCACCTTTCATAAGATGTTGTGTTAATGTTTCAGGTCCGCAGGCAGCATATGGACCGCTGTACCCATTTCTTGGTGGATGAGCTGGGTGTGGTGGATCGAACCCAGGCTGTAGACCGTATCTTTTTCGTCTCTGCAAAGGAAGTCCTCCAAGCTCGGGTACAGAAGGCTCAGGGAATGCCTGAAACTGGTAAGAATTTGAGGACACTTGAAGGTATGGAACTTTCCTCTTGCTCTGTTTGCCACCAGCGCCTTGCAAACCTAGCCCCTCCCTACTACTTAGAGGCAGAGTGAGAGGCTGTAATGTAAATATTAGAGATGGAAGACACCTGTGCTGTTTTGAAATGGACAAAAAGATTGACTGTGTGACACAGTTGACGTCACACAGTTGATTAACTGAATTAACGAAGTAATGTGGCAAAAACATGCAGAACAAAAATAACATTAAACAACTTGCTTTGATGAAAATAACCACGTCTCATGTACCAGTTGCACAGGTTCACATATTGCCTGGTTGTCCACTGTCTCCCATTTCCTGTCCTTCTCCATTGTAGCCTTCACAGCAAAGTGTAAACAATCCACAAATACTGTTTTCTTGTTTCAGGTGGAGCCCTTGCAGAGGGATTTCAGGCCAGAATGTTTGAGTTCCAGAACTTTGAGAGGAGATTTGAGGTATTACTGAAACACATTTGAAAAGTAGAAATATGATTTTATATAGGTTGTTTTAGATTCAAACATGCAAATAAATTAATGACATTATCATCTTTGGTTGTATTGAAAGTACATTGAGGAAAATAAGTATTTGATACACTGCTGATTTCGCAAGTTTTCCCACTTCCAAAGGATGGAGAGGTCTGTAATTTTCATCGTAGGTACACTATAACTGTGGCAGACAGAATCTTAAAAAATTCCACAATATCACTTTGTATGATTTTTAAATGATTAACATTTGGCATTTTGGCCCACTCCTCCATACAGATCTTGTCTAGATCTTTCCGGTTTCTGGGTTCTCTCTGGGCAACGCAGTGTTTCAGCTCCCTCCAAAGATTTTCTATTGGGTTCAGATATGGAGACTGGCTAGGCCACTCCAGGATGTTGAAATGCTTCTTACGCAGCCACTCCTTAGTTGCCCTGGCTGTGTGTTTTTGGTCATTGTCATACTGCAAGACCCAGCCACAACCCATCTTCAATGGTCTTACTGACAGAAGGAGGCTGTTGCCCAAAATCTAGCAATACATGGCCCTATCCATCCTCAATACAGTGCAGTCATCCTATCCCCTTTCCTGGAAAGCACCCCCGAAGCATGATGTTTCCACCCCCATGCTTCACAGTTGGGATGGTGTTCTTGGGGCACTCATCCTTCCTCCAAACATGGCATGTGGAGTTCATATCAGAAAAGTACTATTTTGGTCTCTGACCATATAACCTTCTCCTATGCCTCCTCTGGGTCATGCAGATGATCATTGGCAAACTTCAGACCAGCCTGAACATGTGCTGGTTTGAGCAGGGCGACCTTGCATACACTGCAGGATTTTGATCCATGGTGCCATAGTGTGTTACTAATGGTAACCATTGAGACTGTGGCCCCAGCTCTCTTCAGGTCATTGACCAGGTCCTTCAATGTAGTTCTGGGCTGATCCCTCACCTTTCTCATGATCACTGATACTCCACGAGGCGAGATGAGAGAGCCCCAGTCTGAGGGAGACCGACAGTCACCTTGAGTTTCTTCCATTTTCTAATAATTAATAAAACAGTTGTTACCTTCTCATCAAACTGCTTGCCTATTGTCCTGTAGCCCACACCGGCCTTGTGCAGGTCTGCAATTTTGTCCCTGGTGTCCTTAGATAGCTCTTTGGTCTTGCCCATGGTGGAGAGGTTAGTCTGATTGATTGTGTGGACAGGTGTCTTTTAAGCTCGCCACATATGGACAAACACTACTCAAGCCTCATCTCAACTCAGCTGGAAATCTGCTTGATGTGCGGTGGTTCCCGACCCAGATGTTTGTCTTAATGTCGTCCCAACAGAAAACATGCCGATTCATGTTAAATCGCCAGGACTCAGTCTTGGCGATGTGCAGTGGTCACGACTCAACTTTGTGACTTTTATCATTGTTGGACATGTGAGCTATATGTGTCACAATGCAATCATTGTTTACAGTGGATAGATCCCACCAGTTACCAGCTGTGAGTTGTGGTGTCAATCTTCAGCTGTGCGCAAGGTACGTTCAATCCTGTGGAGTTGGGATCAGTCGTGAGTCTCTATGTGCGGCTAGCATTATACAGGTAACGAGTTCAAACATATGCAGCGCATTCCTTACCGGTTGGTGGCAGTAATGCACCAGTATTGTATTTTCCGGAATATACGTCACACTTTTTTTCATCGTCTGGCTAGGGCTGCGACGTATGTTCAGGTGCGACTTGTATATTAAAACATTTTACATGGGAGCACAGCTTCACAGCAACCGGGAGGATGCACCATGCAACTTTCCAACAAGTCACTGAACGGATAGACAAGGCATGGACTTGAGTGACAAACGAAACCATTCTGTCGGGATCAGAAAGGCCGGAATAATTGGAAATGGAACTGATGCGGAGTCTGATGACAGCCACGCACAGGAGAAAGCAGTGCTTCGTCTACCTCCAGAGTTGGCAGAGTTGTTCAGAAGCGACACAGAGGATGAAGAATTTAAAGGATTTAGCGATTAGGAGTGAGATCGTGAGTTTGGTGAACTTGTTAGATTATGTTCTTTATGCTATAGTTATGTGAATAACTGTTAATATAATATGTTGACATACGAAACACCTATTCAGCCTGTTGTTCTCTAATCTTTTATTACTATAACTTGCCTTTCAAGATGAAATCTCTGTTCTTGGTGTCGGATTTTGTAAATTAAATTTCCCCCCAAAAATGCAATGTATAGTCCAGTGCGACTTGTATACATTTTTTTTTTCTTCTTCGTTATGCATATTTTTTGGCTTGTGCGACTTATACTCAGGAGCGACGTATAATCCGGAAAATACGTTAAGTTGTTTGCCAATTGCCTTAAAACACTAAAGAAGAAGCACACTATATTTATGTAATTAAATATGGATGCTACACACGGTGAATTGTGTAGCATCGAGTCACCATGTGTATCAATTCTATAGTTGTTGTGCAGTTGGGAGTCGACAGAATTATGACTGAGTAATTCAGAGTCCGTTGTTTACACCTGATTTTGCTGCGTCCCGCCTCCTCCAGCACAGAATTGTGATGTCTGTCTCACTTCAATGAGGTAAAAGCCGGATGAAATGCGACATGACAGTTCAGACTGAGGTCGGTTTGAAAAACTTTAGATACATATCCGATTTGGGACCACTTATGAAAGCAGCCTGTGTGTGGTTTGAAAGAATCAGATTTGTGCTGTTCCAACTGTCATGAAAACATCAGATATGGATCACATGGTGGAAAAAAATTAAATTTTGTCCGCAGTCTGAATGTAACCTGACAGGTCTGAGAGCCGGAATTCTTGCTGGTTGGTAGGTGAGCAAATACTTCTTTCATGCAATAAAATACAAATTAATAATTTTAAAATTATACAGTGTGATTTTCAGGATTTTTTAAGATTCTGTCTCTCTGTTGAAGTGTACCTGCGATGAAAATTACAGAGCTCTCCATTCTTTAAGAGGGAAAACTTGCAAAATTGGAGGTGTATCAAATACTTATTTTCCCCACTGTATTTATGACTGTTGCTTCAAACACAATCGTCAACAAACTCCCATCAATTGCATCCATCCCATCACTAATTAAAAAAGTAATTTCTTTAGTGCTGTATTTGAATACAAGACTGAACTTGCACTTCCCCAGATTCTTACATTGGTCCTGGTAACACTCCCATACTCTCATATCAGTTATGTGTGCAGGTTTTCTGGTATAAATACCTGAGTTGATATAGATGGTATGATTCAGATTCTTAGACCATTCTCACAACTGAGTTGTATTAACTAGATGACAAATTTTCATATTTTGTCCTCTATTTTCAAGTCGATGTATGGTGTCTATGTGCTTACGCTCTCCACAGGAGTGTATCTCACAGTCAGCAGTGAAGACCAAGTTTGAGCAACACACAGTGAGGGCCAAACAGATATCAGATGCCCTGCGCCACATCATGGATTCTGTCCACATTGCTGCACAGGAGCAGAGGTGAGGCATTGAAAGCACACTTCATGAGAATTAACTGAAATGTGTGGGAAACAGACGAGAAACATGGTGGACTGAGACAATGTTAACTCTTAAATCGTAATTAAGTATCATAATCAACCCAGCCAAAAGTTGGTGTTTCAGTAAAAGGTACTGTTCATGTGTTTAAGTGCGCTGTAAGCAGACTGTGTGGAGCAGAGGGTGAAAGTCTCTCTGAATCATTTCAAGAAATGAACAAATGACAGTCAATAGAAATGGCAGTGAAACAATATCAAAAGAGTTGGAGAACCAAATGTGAGAGCAAAACTTTGAACTGTGAAAGAATTTGAAATAACAGTAGATAATTCAAACCAGACATTCAGTTTAGGGTGAGGTACAAAAGCCAGAACCAGTTTCAGGTTTATGTCAGAATATTTCTGTCAGCAGCTTGGGTCATGTTACTGTATGAAATACGCCAGGCAAACGTTTTCCATGATGTTGAAGCTCAACTCTGAACTCTACATAGTACTAGTTGGTAATTTGCACAAATTAGCCTTTTCTTTGTTGGTCTGTTGATATTTTTTCCCTCAAAATCCAGTTCAAATTTGGCACATTATGGATGAAAACCTGGTGATTTTATGTATTTGAATGTTAAATGTCAAAATATTAACTTCTATCATAACTAAAACAGGAAATGAAGACTATGAAATTCATGGTTTCTTTAGGTTATGACAGTGTTATAGTAATATGTGCAGCATTTCATTTTTGTTACAGGATAATCTTCACTTTGGTTTTAATTTATTTTACGTATTTAAATGTTTTTACTTAATTATCTAGTTCACTCATTTTTTCCTGATGTTTCTATATCCCATGTAAAAAGCATATCCCAAATATGAGCAAACCTGGGATAAGCCTCATAACTGGGACACTTATGTGCATGTAAACATATTGACTATGGCTCTTTGTCATAGTGACATGAAATCATATTTTAACATCACGAGATTTATGTATGTCTTGGCCCATGAGGTTGATTTGCTGCCAGACTCTCATGACTGACACCATGTTATCACTAATCATACCAGGAAACAACCACACTGAGAATATTATTCGGCTGCACAGCATTGCATTAATACTGATTGTGGCAGCCCAAGTGATGGTTGCAGAGCAGGATTTGGCAGCCTTGCACACTTTGCTCCTGCTGAGTTGTGTCAATCAATGTATGGCAAATGAGGATTCCTGTGTGTCATGGAAAATCTTAAAATGATTGACCAATTTTTCAGTCATAGAAAACTTATGGAATATGAGAGAGGAAAAAAATCAAATGTCCTGGAAACCTTCTGTTGTCCTGGCGAATTATTGCTGCTTATTTTGGGTTTTTTTTTTTTGTTCTTTGTTTAATTTTGTTGTTATTTTGATCATTTTTGTTCACATACTTTGATAATTTTTCAAGCGACTTTTCAGATCTCATACTTTTTCCTTCCAAAGAAGCACTTAGAGACAAAACTAGTGCCTTTCAATTGAAGAGTGTTGCTAGTGTTGGTCTGTGAGTGTGAACATGGTTCGTCAGGAGGATGTATTAGTGTAATTGCTTGTCTGTCATACTGTAGCAGCTGAAAATGTCTTGGAAAATAATTTGAAGATAAGAGTGGAAACCCTGCAAGATCACATTCTGTGTACTAGCAATGGAAGTTTAATTTAAAGAGACCTCTTTTGTTTGTCTAGGGTGTACTGTTTAGAGACCAAAGAAGACCGTCAGGACCGACTTGAGTTCATTGATAAGCAGCTGGATCTATTGACAATGGACTATAAGGCCAAGATTAAGAAGATCACTGAAGAGGTGGAGAGACAGGTGAAGCCCTATAGGACAGATGATGCTCACTCAGCTGTTCCAAAGGAACAGGATTCTCTCACTGGGAATTAGTACATGATGATTGTTGTGATTGAACTGCTGGTTACTTCCTCAAAAACCAAAAAACAGTTCAACAAAAAACTTTGGTTCAAAGTTTTACATATTTTATCCCAAACATCTTGGCAGTCTGTATATCCTATAATCAAACAGCTCACAGTGGGAATCAGTAACAGCACTCTTGGCATCTAATTATCCCCTGTCCAAACACAGCTCGGGGGGAGGTATCGTGGAGAGCTCCATTCGTACGTATGTACGAACATTTGGCGTTATACCCCCGAAGTTCCTGTACCCAAACGAACTAAACTTTGTACATGGGTTGCCTGGGTAAGGGTTACTATGGCAATCACCACCTAATTTGCATATAAAGTAGGTCACAGCATTAATAAATAATCATTTTGATCTATAGCACCAAAACTGCTATAGGTAGATGCACCAAATTATAATTCGATAGATTAGATTCCAGGACACCAGTCATTCATCAAATGACCTAGACTTTGACCTTGAAAATCGGGAATATCTGAAATGATTGCACTTTGTCCTAAATACATTGTCAGCTGTGAGGTTGAAAATGTCACATACCTCTGGGTGTTAAGATTATGTCATGCTTTTTCCAAATACGCTGTGACCTTCAAAGAAGGACGTCATGGTCAATTTCAAAACTGGCTGGGGGATGTATTTAATTAATTAGCCACACTAATTTGGTTATGTTAAGAGGTCACCATTAATAGAGGAAAGTAAACTTAACTTTTTGCTCATGTTCAGGTGTCGAATGCCATGGCAGAGGAGATCAAGAAGCTTCATGTGCTGGTAGATGACTTCCACTTGGACTTCCACCCATCGCCAGTTGTGCTCAAGGTTTACAAGAATGTGAGTTTAACAGATATACGAAATAACCCTCTGACTAATGGGAGCAATAAATCTGTTGTGTGATCTTCAGAAATATGGACAAGAGCATGTTGGTTCTGCAGAGGGTAGATGCAGACTGGGGTCAGTCAAAAGGATCAGAGTGCAGTGTTCTCGACAGCGCATTTCAGCGTAGTGGGCCACTGCGCTGTCAGTTGTAGATATGGTGCTGTGATTTGGCACGCTATACAGTGTTTCCCTGAGCACTGTTGGCCAAAAATGCAAAGACACCTGCTGTCGTGTGAAATCATTACATGAAATCTGCGTATCAGGACCCCTTGGGAACTTTGACCAATCCTGGTACTTCGTACACATTGGGGATTGATATGAATAGTGGTCCAGCTTACTGATTGTTCTGTTGTCTGGAAGCTTTGCCATGATTGATGATTGACTAATTCAGTTGGCTGCAAAATAACTCCAAACACTGTGGCACCTGGACCACCAACTGACTGGGCCCCTAAGCTGTGGTGAGAACTTTGGAGTGACCATGAAATTGTAAGACTTAGTTCATATAATGGCTACATGAACAGAGTTTTCCACAAGAACATGAGTAGGTAGTGAGGGGGGTTCTGAGGGCATGTTTCCCCAAAGAACAAGTGTAAACCCTTTAACTTGTTGGCCTGGTTTTTACTTTTTGAGACATAAGGAGAAATGGCATGGTGCGTTGATCAATATTCTGGTGGAACAAACTTGTATCAGTGCTGGCAAAACTGAATCTAAAGCATTCTGAACACATTTAAAACTAGCCTTTGGGACATTGCCACCAACAACCCATAATGCAACTCTCTGTAAAAGAGTGTTTACAGTGGTGATGAAAAATGCAATGCCTGCATGTGAACAATAGGCATATCTGTAATGTGGCAGTCACAAAACAATAGATTTTTGTTTTCTCTGATGGCTTGTATGCTGACAGTGAATGCTGAGACAAAAACGTCTAAACATTGACTTTTGTAAACACACTGTAACCAAATGCACCAAATACTGTACAGACAACCACTTCTGACTTATACAGAGTTTTCTGTAAAACGTTTCTTGCAAAACACTATGTTTCATAGATTAAACACTAATGCAAATATTGTGCGAAAACTTCTATTCAAAATACAAAAAAATGCCAACAATTGACAACACACGCCAAGTGATAAGATGATATATTCCCTGCTGCTGAGTCAAGAAGACATGTTTTATAGTTTAGGTCAAATCATATCATGAGAAAGACAGGAAAAAATTCCCAGGTGAAAGCAGAGTTCACTGTGTGCAGGTATCTAGTTCATCACAGGATTAGAGACAAACAAGTATTCACTGTTATTCACACCTATGGGTAATTCGGAGTCATCAGTGGACCTGTGAGGGAGTTTTTGAATTGTGAGAGAGAACCGACATTAACACTCAGGAAGGCTGCCACTGGCCCAGTAGTTGGCAACTACTGTGCTGCACAAAAGCTTTGGTAAAAAATGTTACATTTTTGTGCACATGCCCTCTCCTGTAAAAGCACCCCATCAATCTAGACTCAATCTAGCTGAGTAAAAAAATGGTCGTTCTGTGTTCTTGAACCTACATGCAACCCTGTGCAACTTCGATCCCTCTGAACCCGTGCAAATCTCATCCGATCTGTGTTATGTAATAGCAGTGTCTGAGTCATTCAGTGCTTCAGTGTGGTTGGAGGACTACAGAGGACTGTTTAAACCTCTCTGTTAACATCTGTGAGTTCAAGCCTGAATATTGTATCTCGGCCTCTTGCACATGGCTGCAAACCTGTTGTTTAGTTTGACCACATTTTGCTTAGTGCATTGATGACTGTGTTGCTGTGACTGGAATACTGATGCCCTGTGATAAATTGTTCTGCCTAAACAATCGGTCCCTGAAGAAATTGTCAAATTTGACACTAGCACACAAGCCAGTCGGACATTTTTACTTTTTCCTGATCTAAAGGTAACTTCTGCACATGTGCATTTTTCCTTTTACGGACTGCCTATATCCAGTATCTTTTACAGATTCACTGCGTCTCTTCTTATGCTGTATGTATTGGAGCCTGACACATGCACAAGATGTGCTCAGTGCATCACAAACTATGGAAGCTCCATTATTTTGTACAGACAAATGACACAGGGGACAACAGACTTCATGATGCATTGAAAGTTCAAGTTTGTGATACAGACTAAATGCCATGAAGATTTAAACATATTAACTGCTTGTTGTTTTTAGGAACTCCACCGACACATAGAGGAGGGTCTGGGAAAGAACATGTCAGAGAGGTGTTCATCTACCATCACCAGTGCCCTGCAGGCCACACATAGCCACATGATTGGTAATGCTCTCCTATGAACACGTTTGTTGTACTACAGGGATGTTATCACAGTCTTTATGATTTTATGACTTTATTGTCCCCAAGGGGAAATTCTTCCACAACCCTGCACTTGTTGACAGACACAACACAACAGCAATAGTCTTAACAATACTTCTATGCTTTACCACCACCTGTTCACCCCTACACTTAACACAGTCGCAGTCGTGACACAGTTCTGATCACTTGTGTATACCTCTTCAGTGTGTTACAGCTTCCTGATCTGAGCTATGTTATATTTCACACCACATAAATATTGTCATTAATATTAACCCTATTGACATGGTGACGTGTTCTCACTTTTTTTGGGTCTTTCCATCAAAACTTTCATCAAGTGACCAAGAGAACTAGGATGCTTCCTGTGCATTCAAGTGAAGCACCTGGTATTTATGAGCTGGTGCCTTTGTTCCCTGTGCCTGTCACAGTGAAACATGAGTACTACAAACTGACAACATTCTTCGTCTTTCATGAAGGAATTTGACTGTACTATAGGTGTAGCCAGGTTGTCCCCTAGAAATATGATACGAAGAGCAATCCGGTTTTTTTTTTTTCTCAAAGGACATTTTAATGCATGAAAAATAATATTTTACAGTATGCTTAAATTTTATTGACCTAGACTGGATAAATTTGTATTTTCATAAATGTCATCATTCTTTTGTGGTTTTACCAGTTCACATTTGTAGGTGTATGCATTAATGTTTTGTATAAATGAAACTAACACGGAATGGAATAAAATTACAGTAACATAAATACAATCCCAACAATTTAACAAACCTAGATTATGGAATTGCACAAAGATTTCTGAATGGATTATCTTATAAGGTGTTATTGCTGCCCTCTGGATTCATCTTTTCCCCTCCAGGAGTGAACAGGACAACTTGTAGACCCATGTAAGGTGAATGATGACTGAGTCTATGGTGGTCACACTCATCCCTGTCCTGTCCTCTTCTCCATGCAGAGGGTCTGAAGCCTCTGCTGCCTACTGCAGTCAGAGAGCAGGTTGACAACCTAGTTCCTCGTCAGTGCTTCAGCCTCAGTTATGACCTAGCTTGTGACAAGCTGTGCGGTGATTTCCAAGAGGATATCGGCTTCCACTTCTCTCTGGGCTGGACCATGCTAGTCAACCGCTTCCTGGGGCCCAAGAATACTCGGCGGGCCCTTATGGGCTACAATGACCAGGTATTTTACAGCCAACCAGATGTGCCTGTGGGTATAAATACACAAACCTGAACATAACACTACATAATAAGGTACTGAAGTTACACTAAAAATATTGTGTTTTGCAGCAATGCTTTGGCAAAGCATTAATTTTATCAGACAAAATGTTTCAACAAGAAACAGCACAAACTCTGCATGTAAAAGTGAATAAACTGAACACTTTGATGTTTAAGTGTTACTGTTAATATGCTTAAACTCTCAAGCTTGGGAACGTTAGTGCTACAAATAATGCAGACCTCTTTAAAATGCAATAAGTACACATACTTGGAGTACTGGAAATAATTGACTAGGAAAATGTGGACAGTGGTGTTACATATTCATCAGTCTGTAAGATCCCTCTGAAAGGCATGTGACAAATTAAGACTGTTACAGAGGATTGACTACGAGCATACAGATAACAGAAGGCAGGGTTAACTCTCTACTTTATGGTGCCATAATTAGTTGACCTGCGAGTGGATATTCTCACAGTGCAAAGGCTGATGTTAGGTGGTAGGTTTTTGTTTTAAAATGACATGGCCAAGGGAGGTGAAAAAGCACTAAATTTCGTCTCTTTTCATGGTGGTTGCATGACGAATCATTTGATAGATGATTACCATAGCAAATATCAAATAATTATTATTTACTGAAGTTTAAAGGCTGATCTTCTGAGTGAAAGTTGTAGAAAGCAAACAGGTCTTAGATTACTTTATTTTCTCAAATAAAAACAGGAGTCAATTATAAAGCCCTCTCAACAAACAGTAACATGCCTCTGGAGTTTGGTTCGGTGGTTTGTATCATTTTTAATTTATTTAACAAAATAATTCTGATATTTCATTTGGTTGTAATGAATCCCTGATCTGAACAGTTATCTCAGACAATTTTTTTGCCAAATTGTCATTTGTAGAAATTGAAACGTATCTCTGCAAGATGATGCTGGCATATTAAAATGCTGCAGGGCTTGTATTATTCTAAAAGCAGCAGATCAAAATGAACTTCAATCATTTCCACATATTAACCTGAGGAAATGAAGACATTTCTCCATTAAAAGCCTCATAACAACATAAACAGAGGTTGCAAAGAAGGCCTTTGTATCAATTCTAATTCTGTGAAAATATAAAAATCTATAAAATGCTTTGAATGAGTTTACTCAAAGGTGGAGGAGCAGAGGCTGAAAACCAAATCCAACACCTGAAAAAAGCATCAGCTGCCTGGAGAACTCCAGATGTTTGGGATCGGCGGATGAAGATCCAGAGCTCTTTGGTCTAATGAGCTGTGTTCTTTCTGCAGGTCCCTCGGCCAATGGCCCTCACTCCAGTCAGCACCAGTATGCCTCCATTCCCTCAAGGCTCTATGACCCAGGAGGAGCTCATGGTCTCCATGGTGACAGGTCTGGCATCTCTCACCTCTCGAACCTCCATGGGTGTCCTTGTGGTTGGTGGTGTGGTGAGTAAATATCTGTTTTTGGGTGAGCATCTTAGGGTGCACTCAGGGCAAGTTAACCCATGCCATGCCAAAACC
>JAQQAE010005490.1:0-17572 GCA_029823295.1 Pseudamia nigra | reverse complement strand
ACAGGTGTGTGAGTTTCCAAATCATGTCCAATCAACTGAATTTACCACATGTGGATCCAATTAAGCTGCTGAAACATTTCAAGTGTGATCAGTGAATGCACCTGAGCTCAATTTTGAACTTCACGGCAAAGGCTATAAATACTTATGTAGATATGATTTCTCAGGTTTTTTTATTTTTAATGAACTTGTAACAATTTCAAAAAACACTTTTTGACATTGTCATTATGGGGTGTTGTGTGTAGAATTTTGAGAGAAAAAATGAATATAGTACATTTTGGAATAAGACTGTAACAAAAAATTGTGCAAAAAGTGAAGCGTTATGAATGCTTTCTGGATGCACTGTATTATTAAAACCAACAGCTAAACACTGAAGTGTTACGATACAGACGCCACTGTCACTACTGTGTCTGTGCTAAGCTTGTGTTAAATTTGTGCTTTAAATACATGTATATGCTTAGTTTGTACATTTCCCAGTGAAACTTAGATGCTTCATTTCACACATGTAGCGCTGGAGTCACTGATCTGCAGGGTATGATATCATGTCTTCTGCCTCTTCAACCTTCAGCAAAGAACAGGAGATGTGTGTCTGACTCACAAGAAGGCAACAAAAAGGGACAAAAGGTCACCTCTGCTTCTGTGCCGTCCTCTGATTGGTGGAATTTGATTAACTGTAGTGCACAACAATACCACATTCATGTGTTTGTTAAACAGGATGCCAATCAATTCCATCTCACAACCATCTTTAGTTCAGCTGACCTTGACAACACATTAAAAGATAAGCATAGAGTTTAAAGTTTAACTGTGGTGACAAATGATTTTAATGTCAACTAATCTTGCTTGCACACTTTGTCCTGTGTAGGGGAACCCAGTACCCCCAAACTACAGGTTAAGGTCCACAACAATGGCAATGCTCTAAAGGTGAACTGGATCAAGCAGGACGATGGCGGCTCTCCCATCAAACATTACCTGATCAGATACAAGGCTGTGAGTATTCTGGGCAAAGAGGTAACCAGCACTGCTTTGCTGCTTGTCATCTATTCTAACACAAACCATTCATATTTAAAGCAGTATAACAGCTGATTCCTTTCAATACTTAAATGCTAATGGGAAAGTATGTGCAGCTCAGTGATCATCCCATTGGAGAGAAGAAGAAAACACAGGACAAGACAAGGTGACAACGACTGTTTTTACTTTTAACGCTTGGATGTAAAGTTGAGTATGCAGCGCCAAACATGGCAAATGATGGAGTATTTCACACAGTTACAAGTGGAACGTAATACTTCAAAAAGTTACAATGTTTCTTCAACCTTAATATATGCAGGAAAATGAAGTGAGAGAAGAAAATCCCTTCTGCATCGAGCAACAAATGTCAAAAGTATTTATTTGATGCAGTAGAGAACTTTGTGTCACTCCATCTTTTTCAGCCTTCACCTAAGTGTCATATCGGTCCTTAAAAGATTATGTCAAGCATATGAACAGGTAACGAAGGTAAACGAGGGGTTAAAGATTCCGTTTAAACATATATGTATAAGTGAGTTTTATGATGAAGCTGCTGTAGAGGAGCAGAACAGATGAAGATCTCAGCAGTGAACTCAAGGATTTTTGCAGAAAGACTGACCTTGAGGTTTTTGACATAGAAGTGAACACAGTGTTATCATGGATGTACAGTAGGTGAGTGAGACAGTGGAGTTAGCTAACATCCACAACAGACCAGCTGGGACTGATAAACACTGACTGATTACCAACAAATCACCAAATGCACTTTAACTATTTCTGCTCTTGTAATTGTAGTCTGGGTATTGGCTTTGTGCATCATTTGGAGCAAAATTATAAAATGAAAATAATTTAAACCCTTTAATTGTAAAGTTTTCTCGAACCTGACACATTGTGATCTTACAGCCTTGATTTTACAAGCGTTGAGGTTCATCTTGTTTGATTTTATTCCCAGAAGCATGTTTCTGACTGGAAACCAGAGATCCGCATCCCCTACGGCAGCGACTACGTCATCCTGAACGGCCTGGAGTGGAACACAGAGTACGAGGTCCACGTGCTGGCGGAGAATCAGCAGGGCAAGTCTCAGCCCGGTGTCCTGTACATGAGAACAGCCACAGAGCCCACCACCATCCCAGGTACCATACCTTCATGACCCCACTCCCTTTCTCACACAGCAGCCACAGGGTGCACAGGCCCACCGTGACCACAGAGGCCCAAAGTCTGACCTGAACCTGTCTGACTCTGTTCTGTGCTGGCTTTTATCCTCAATATTAGTCCACAGCTAAGAAGAAATGCACCAAGCTGGAATGTGCTAAAAAGCATCCTATAAAAACACGCTCTGTATACTTCTGTAAGCATGATCACATAGGAGGTAGCATGAGTTATGAGATTAGTTACATTTAGAAGTGTGAAGCCATGTGAAGAAGTGAATATTCAAGCTGATCTCATATAAATTTAGGAGACTACATAAAAACACTGCAGCTGATCTATGAGTATATATTCTGGTCTAAAAAAAAAACCCAGTAGGCAGTGAACGTTACTGCTTGCAGATGAGTGCACTGGACTGTTTATATGTAAGACTCTCGACTTGTTGCCATGGTTATACGTAGCTATGGCAAAGTGAACACATTTACACAGTGAACATATGGATGACTGGGTCAACGATGCCGTCTCTTCTCACACATAAACGCACACAGCCAATGAGAATATTTTTCAGAGATCACTTAAGGACTTAAAGGGAAAAAAATAAACAATTCAGTTCAGTTGAATTCAGGTGTAGTTGCATTTGTATAGCGCCAATCATGATCCAAAATTATCTCTAGGCGCTTCATTGTTCAAGGCCAAATCCTCAAAAGACTACACAGAGAGTAAACCCAACAAAACCATCGAGAACAAGCCAAGGGTGAAGGGGGGAGGATAAATTGAAATATGGTACAAACTGAACATAAATGAAACAGTGAAATGAGCACAAAGCATTAACCTTCTCTTGGCTTATGTTGCATCATTTCTATTAAGTCTTTTCGATTTTTTTTTTTTTTATTATTGTGATCTGGATGTTCAGTTGGTTCTCAACTGGTGGGTCACGACCTAAAAGTGGAGTGCGGACTTGTTTTGAGTGGGTCAGGATATGTGAGGTTAAAAAAACATTTTATTGCTTTCTATGGATGTCAGACTTTTATTTGGTTGCAGCATCTGTTGCCACAGTTAGACAGATTTGACTGGAAGATGCCAGGTTACAGGATACTTTTGTATATCTTGATACTTTTTAAAATCTTTTTGTGTTATTTTTGTTTTTTATGCTCAGTTTGTGGATTAGTTTGTTCCTTTTTGGTTCACATTTGCTCATTTGCTTTTAAGTAGTTGCTTATTTGTTTATTTTCTGGATTATTGTGTTGATTTTTTTTGCTTTTGTTGTCTATTTTGACCATTTTTTTCATGTTGTACATCATATATTATTTTTGTTATTTATTTTTTTTTTAGTTCATTTTGTTTCTTTTTTTGTGTATTGTCTTGATTATTTTGCTCACTTTTATTCATTTTGTTGCCTGTTTTGTACATTTCTATTGATTTTTTTTTTTTATTCAGAGGTTATTTTTGCTCATTTTCCTTTGTTGTATTTTTCATGCGGTGAATATTTTCTTAATTTTCTTGAAGAATTTACATTGTGAATTGGATTAATTATACTAATGTTTATATACTTTGTATGTAGAAATATATTGAATTGAATTTGAAGTGTGAGTCCCAAGGAAAAACCAGTAAAAAACCACTGGTCTAAACTGTATTGTGTAATATGTAAAGCAACACTCATACTGTGGTAACACAGGTACCGAAGAACCATCCTACAGTAGAATCATCCTACAGTCGAACTATCCTACAGTTGAACCACCCTACAACAGAACCATCCTGGAGTAGAGCCATCCTACAGTAGAATCATCCTAGAGTAGAACTATCCTATAGAAGAGCCATCTTACAGTAGAACCATCCTGCAGTAGAGCCATCCAGTGTGTCCTCAGTGTCCTGAACGTGTTAACGCCCAGTGTTCGATCCCCACACATGGTGGGATTTGTCAGGATGGATGTTACCCCAGGTCTGTACAGGATCGTGGAGAAGTCAACAAACAGTGCACTAGGAAAATACGAGTTCATTTGGACTTGGTTGTACTTCACTCACAGTAAAACATGTTTCTGTGTCACAGGTACACAGCTCCTTTACATTTTAAAACATAGTGCTCAGAGTACAGAGCGGTCTGCACACTGTCAATAATAACACCTCCACTTATGAAGAGTAGTGGGATTGTTCTCCTCCCTGGTGATCAGATACAATGGACTGATCTCAGCACTCAGGCCATGTAGGACATCGTGGATTTGACACTCACAGCGGAGCAGATATGAGTCAGACCCAAAGCATCTCGCCGGTCGGTACTGGATCCCTGTAGCCTGGTGGTCACGGTTTGCCTCCCCCTCTGTGGTTTGGTTGTGTGTAACATTTGAACTTGGGCTGCCTCCCCATCATGTTATACCTGAGCTATCAAACAAGCAGAACACCACCACCTCCTCCTCGTCATAGACCTCTCTTTACTTCTCCTCTCTGTCCTCACCTTCAGATTCAAGACTTTCTTCTGTGTCATGTTCTCGCTGAAAGTCAAAGCTGATCCGTTCATATGTAAAGAGCATAAAATAATACAACAAATGCAACATTTACTATTTTTGTTGAAGGTATTATTGACATGCTTGTTTTACTGTACAGATTGTCATTAAATATAAGTGACATAGCACATAAAGGGTGTCTAGCTGACGACAGTTAGCAGCACTGTCCTGCTTTTAAAACTAGATCAGATGAATTATTAAAAAGGTCCAGTTTTCAATAACATATAAATGATTAATGCAAACTTTAAAGGAGAGATGAAAGTAGGCTGTACAGTATGAACCTAGAGGCTGAACAGTGGATGAGATCTCCATGATGTCACATACTGGTCTGAGGACAGCTGTGTGTCCTCAGACAATTGGAATTTTAGCATTAATTCATCACTGTCTGATCACAGAACAAGGAACCAAATTCACACTGACTTTAAATAATAATAATAGGCCCCATACTATCATAAGTATCATTAATGTTTAGGACAGAATCCTCTGGAGGTTGTTTGTGAAGCCTTAACCCTTTGTGGGACAAGGAACCATTTATGGTAACTTGAAAGTGACAACCCCACGTCAATATTTTGGAAAGTGGAAAAGTGTAAATTTTTGTTTATTTCCTTTATTATTTTGTTGTTCATTTTTGTTTATTTTTGTTCATCTTTTGGAACTTCCATATTTTGATCATTTTTGCTCATTTTGCTGCTTATTTCTTTTTTGTTCATCATGAATGTCACCTGCTGATGAATAAAGTCCATCTGAATCTGAACAGCTCTGATGACTAAAAGTCATTTCAAATGAACACCGTGGCTTGGAAAAGTGAATTTTCAGCCAGACGACACAGATCTAGGGTGAATTATCTGTCTTGCGATTTTTCTGTTTTTCTAGAAGAGAATAGCTTAGAATCAGCAGTGACAAGGAATACAGCGAGGTCCATGATGTAAAGCTAGTGAACGATTCAGTCATTGTTGAAGAGTTTAAGGCTTGTTTAAATGACCTTTTGTCGTCAAACATAGCGTTGATACCTTTGTGCTGCTCAGGTAACATGAATACCTCAGAGATACTCGTGTCAAGGCCAGAGGTGCTGTTTATGCCTGAAGCCAACTCTCCATCACTGTTAGACACATGACCGTGTTTCAAATGTGTCTTATTTTGTAGTATTAGGATGTTCTAAACTTAATCTTCATTTACTTGCGCGCACACACACACACACACACACACACACAGACGCATCATGACCCTATGTCACTCATTTCTCCCTGTTTTCACTTCCCTCTCATCTGCTCCTATTTGAGGCATGTTACTGATTCCAGTACACAACATCCACCTCCTCTATCTGTCCCAGTGCCAGTTCCAGTGGCCTTCACAGGTCGGCATCTCGCTCTGACCTGAATAAACACTCAGTGGTCTGGTGTAGGTGGGGATGCAGCCCATTCAGTCTTTGCATGGTGCCACTTCCAGCTGGATTAATTTTGTGCCGCTGTACTCTACCGGAGACCCTAAATGCAGCTGCTGCCAGTGCATGGGACCTAAAGAAACCAGCTCTTTTCTTGTTCATGTGCTTGCTGGGTACCAGCCATGTAGCAGTGGGAGGTTTGGATCTTTTATAAATACGACCAGAGCCAATTGACTCTGGCTCTGTACAAGCTGGTCTCCTTCTAATTCCTGTAATTACTCTCATTTTATGTCATGTTCTGAGCTTTACGATTAAGGCTTGTTTTGGTCTCTGCTACCTCAAGGCAAATGGGAAATTTTAGCACAACATCTGCATTTGATTTCAGGAGGTTTGACAGCTGTTCTCAATAATATTGGCTCGAAACAGCTGCTCTAGTCATAAATACAGTATATACTGTGTCTGTGCTAAATTGGTGCAAGATGCCAAAAATATGCAAGGGGCTGAGTTTGGCATTTTGCAAATACACGTTCCAAAAGCAGCAGCACACAAACAAAACCTCATGAATGTGTTTAGACCAAAGGGTTTACATTGGTGGTTTCCCCTTAAGTAGTACCCTGTTGAATGTATGCTGATCACTGGGATGGACAATGCTGCGTTCCCTGCAGGTGCAGCATTTCCATGCCACGCACTCACAGTGTGCACAATGCAAACTGTAATCCATCCAAATCTCCCCAGCTAAGGTTGACACTGGAGTTAAACTACAAGTAAATGGCTATTAACTTTTGCAATTTTTATAACATGAATTCATCCATTCATCAAACCATAGACTTGACTTCCATAACCAGCTTCTGTTTTGGTGACTGCATGAGCCGTTCTCCCTGCTATGACCAGTGGTGTAGTTGAAGTCGTATCAGAGACGGTGAAGAAGTCGGTGTTTCGTGTTGTCTCCGCTGACGATCTTCTTCCATTTCAAGCGATACTTTGATGAAAAACCATTCAATGGTCATACAAAAGCTTGTTTTGGCGTTAGCTTCAGCAGCGTTAGTTACATTTATCAGTGTTGTGTTGCAGTTGGTGCCTTTGGACAGTTAGTATCTCAACCAGCTCCTCAAAAATAGACATGTTGTTCTCGATCTCCTGCTTTTCTCCTGATCGTGTAGCTTTACTTTGAGGTGTCACTTTGAAATGTCTTCATGAATTTGTAAATGCATGAGCAGGCTCCAGGGACTTGGATGTTTCTGGGTAAAACATATTTCAATCATTCATTTTAGATTTCGATGCATATTATTTGTACATATTGAACCAGAAAATGTTTCTAATTAGTTGTTACATTAAATAACCACAGTGTGCATTTGGTGAGGGCATTATTTCAGGTGATTAAGCGAGGTGTACATCTCTTATGCGCGTGCACGGTTTGTCATTGTTGCTAATTTTGGCTACCAAACACTCCACACTGAAGTGTAGTTGATATGATTGATATGGACCAACGTGTCATTAAACATGGTTAAAACTCGTCTTTAAGTTGTAAGTGTGGTTGTTTTAATGATCATTATAAGATTGAATGATGCAGAAAACTTCATGAGATCTAACGAGTATCTGTAACAGTGAACATGTGTGGTTTAATACTGTAAAAAAGACCCTGATGAATGAAAAATGTGGATGAAGGCTGAAAATAAATTCAAATTTTATCAAACCTAAGTGCATCTCACTCTTGTTCATGAATTATATTCAGCACCAACCAGCATTAAATGTAATTGTTCTGACATTAAAATAAGTTATAGAGGATATAAAATTTCAATATAGTGAATTTTCACTCCATGTATCCTGTTAATTTTAAAGTGTCTTTGGGTTGTCTGCTGTTGCAAACTAAGCAGGTCTAATCTACACAACATGTTATAAATATATCCTTTACCATGTCTGACAGGGTGGAGTCTAGTAATAGAATAAACACAGTATTTAAAGAGATTTAACTGTAAAGCCAAAGTACAGTATATTAAGTTTAATAATGGTACAACTCACCTTCTGATGAGGATGACAGAGAAGGACTTTCTGCTGAGTAGATATTCACAATGTCCACTGACATACACAACAGACAGTAATAAAGAAAAATGCTTCCTGTATTTTAATCAATCCATCCATCTGTTAAACTGTAGATGTCGGGGATTTCTGTGTAGTCTACTCTCAGCACAGATGTGTTGTCCTGTTTAACTATTACCTGCTCTTTTGTGTTGTTCTTCCGGTCTGTAGTGGTCTCAGATATCACACGTTATTTTGAGGTCTGATTGGTAGCCCAAATCCCACAATGCCCTGCACAAAATGAGATGTGAAACTCACTTATTGGTCAAGTTATTTATGCAACCAACCAAAAACCTCCTGATCAATGATAGACAATATGATATGAATCCAGAAAGAAATCAGTAGTTTTATGTTTTTATATATTACAACACTGCCCCGGGTTGATAATTACAGAGCATGCAGGATACAGTGCAGGTGAGGCCTGGATACAGCTTTTCATGAACCTGCATCACGCTGCGAGATTAAACTAAATGACGCGAGCTTCTGATTGGACAGAATAGGACATCGTGTCTGTTTGTGTTTATTTCCTCCTGACGAGGCTTTGATTGATCAGTGCGTCCAGAGACAGAAACATTTCCGTGACCTAGCATTACACCACTGGCCATTACGAGTGAGAGATAACAGCTTGTGGATGTGCATTTGCATCCACAACAGTATCAGTCTTATCTAAACCTGATTGAAACGCCCCACCCCCCACCCCTCCCTCATTGAGTAAAGAGCAGAGAGCTTTGAAATGTCTTCCCTCCGTGTCCCTGACTGTTCATCTCCCAGACCTTCCACTCACGCCTGCCATGAACCATGTGTCATTTGCTGTGCTACTAACATGCTATGACTTCTATTTTTTGAGTTAAACCTCTAACTTGGACTTCCTTTAGATTCCTCTAGTAACCTTTCAGACTCGTATTTCTGTATTTCTGACCTATTTTTTCGATCTTTCTCCCTCTTTTCCCTCTTTCTCTCCCACTTCCCACCCTGTCCTCTTCTTGCCTCGTCTCCATCTTCTTGGGCACCTATGGACCATGACATTACCATACACACAAATTTCTGTCTATGTTGGTGCTTTTTTTTATTTCTTCTTTCTTCTCGTTGTCACATTTTTCTCCCAAAACACCCTGGATGTGAATGTCTTCTATCTGCGGTCGGTCCTGACCATCCTCAGCTACCCTCGGTTGCCGATGTGTGACATACAGTCTGGCAGCGCTTCTGCTGTCCATGCTGACTGCACTCTGGCTCTCATAAACTGAGTTTGTTCAAGGAGAAAGAGGATAGTCTGAGCCTGTGAGATCTTTGAGCCCAGACTCCTTTTCTTTCTATGCCTTTTGACCCTTGTGCAGCCACACACAAGATTTTAAAAAATGATGAAGAGTCAAGACATCGGTTTCATGACGTTATTACAGGGTGCTCAGTACTTGCATCTGTCAGAAATGTGGGGGATTTTAATAATGTTAATATTTTGTTTTCATTTCTTGTCATGTTGTATATAAATAGAATCAGAAAGGGGCGTTTCCAGAGGGTTTTGTCACAGGGGGTGTGGTGTGTTCGGATAGATACAAAGTCTCACTGCTTTGTTTTTGACATAGTTAGTAACACATTCATAATGCCTTAAAGCGATCTTCAGAGGGGGTGATAAATAGAATAATAACCTTACACTGTTCATGTGTCTTCAACCTTCTAACCACAAATGGCAATGATGAAGCTTATTTTCAAATTTATTGCCTCTGAAACAGACATGTTGTTCCACTGTCACAGATGACATGCAAGCATGAACACTGCATGAACGCTGACACAAGGCATGATCCAGTATTCATGAATGTGCTATGCAGCTGCTTCAAAGTTCCCAAGTCAAGCATTATGAATGTGTTAAAGCAGGAGTACAAATGCTGTGCCTCATTTTTCTTTTCTTTTCTTTTTTAAAATTTGTGTACAAGCGTGAACTGTACCTCCTGTCCCAACACTTTCTCATTCTCACTTCGTCACATACTGATGCTTGGTCGGGGGCATCTGACGGCGTTATATTTTGATGCACTAGGTGCCCCTTTAGCGCTGTTTTTTTACGTGTACGGGATGCGTCACCTTCAGTTGGACAGACAGTGAGATGAAATCACAGTGGAATAACCAGACAAAGACAGAAAGAAAACACAGAAACACACAGTTCATGGGATGAGAGATGAGCGTAGATGTCACTGTGAACGCCACAACCACCATGTCATCACTTCCCAATATTAAAGAGCCTGTTTACATGACACAACAATGTAAACTTTTCTTGTGTTTCAGCTTTTTATTCACACCACAGTGTTTTGGGGCCATGAAAATGCCACCATGTCCATTATCACGTAAACTGGCGATCTGCATTTCCTCTCAAACTGACCACACGTGTATTAAAGTTCAGACCTGAGCATGTAAGCAGACGAAAGCCAGTTACTTGTCTGGTACTGTATGCGATAAGGCCCATTTAAACTCGACGCTACGTTCACTTACTCATACAGAGGAGGCGTTCCGTCTGATCTCTGTGTACATTACGTACCAAGTTTGGTACATTTTCGAGGAGCTTATGGATGCGTACCTCGACGCAGGAAAGGGAGCAATACCACTGGAAGTCGTAGGGGCCGCGTTGCGCAGTACAGCGCGTGTGGCAGAAGAAGAAAAAGAACAGAATGCACCATAAACACAAAGATTAACAGAAATGGCTCAACTTTTTGAGGACAGTCTGTGCCAAAGACTGTAAAAATTAGTGTCATCCTGGATGACATCTTGGAGCCAAAAGAAGGATGTAACCATATTTGGACGAACAGCAGCGGTGCAACCAGAGTGTAGGAAAGCTAACTAACCGCTAGCGTATGGACGTGCTAAAACTTCACCAAACAGTGTTAAACAAAGTCATATTACAAACACTTACCCACAACTGCAGTCGAGTATATCTCAGGTAAAACTATGAACATATTGAATAAATAGAAGACATGAGGGTCCGACTTGGTCCGACCCCACCGGAAGACGAGTTACAATATAGCAACATGTCAATCAATCCCCACACTGCAGTGATTTGTTGGATTACTTGCCGTAATACCTTAATAATGGAGCAAAATGTTAAAGATGGACCAGATCACTTATTAGAGGATCCAAATAAATTGTTTGAGACCATAATTACTCATGACAAAAAAGTTTTCGCTCAGTATTTTCACATATAAATTGGTATTTCGCTGTGGCGACCCCTGAGGGGAGCAGCCGAAAGGAGAACAACAACAACAACAACAACAACATTTTCACATATAAATCCAGTGTAACTCCACACTAGATGACAGAGCAGTCTGTACTCGACACTGCCCTCTAGCGGATGGATTGTGTACATCCACACTGACGTAAAGTACACATTGGAACATGAAGGCCAGCGACGTTTGACAATGTTGGACACACATCGCACGTAAAGGAGCATAAAAGGGCGTTTGCTGTTATTTTCGTTGTTTTTGCAGACACAAATTCCACAGCATTTTCATCTGAACACATTTTTTCTGTAAATGTGGTGTAAGGATGTACCTGTCCTTCTGTCCGGTGTCCTGCATGTCAAACTTCGATGTTATAGTTGAACCTCAGGGGCTGAGAACAGGTGCCGGGGGGTTCATTGCCAAGCATCAGAATGTGACCACGTGGGAGTGGAAATGGACTACCTGTAGGAGAAAAGAGAACGGCTGCAGAGGAAATTGGAATTGGTCATGGTCCGAGTTTTCATTTTCAAAACACTTTCTTACTTCGTGCATTGTAAAATGCTCATTTTCAAATGTTAAGTAACCCGCCTTGTCAGAGGTCTGAAGGTTGTTCTGAAAAAAACGCTAATCATGATTTGTGACAAAGAGTACAAGTGTACATACTCTTTTCAACCTGGTCTTCAAGAATTACACAAGTTGAACCGTTATTTGAATGGTTTGTGTTCTCTTTATACCAGAAAGAAAAATGTTTAAAGAGCACTAAAACTCTCATTTTCAATACTGTGTGATGATTCTGTTCTCTGAGACAGATTTGTAAGCATATCAGTGTGTTTCCATGTAACCATTGTAGGGTTGAAATAAATTGTGTTCTTTTGTTTCTTTCATGAAAATAATGGCTTTCTAAAGCTTTGGCGACAAAACATGCTAAGCGTGGCTTTTTAATGGCCCGGTTTATGAAGCTGATTTTAGCCCTTTATTTTCTCTGGAGCTTTAACAAAGTGTGTGTGTGTGTCCTTGCATTTAGAGCTGAATTATCCCATACAAGACTGTTAAACACAGTTGTCTCAAAAGAAGCAGGAAGGCTTGGAAACGAACACTGAACAAATGGGAAACAACACATATTAGTGTAGAGGTTCCCCTTTAATTTACTGAATGTATTTAAATATTACAGTAAAAAGGAAATAGCAAACATTGCAGTGTGAAAGTGAAGGGATCGGACGTGGAGGCGTAGTACCACGGATGGCCACTAGATTCTAATGAACTTTAAATGAACAAAAAGACAATAATCAACAACATGAACAAAATCATCAGGAAAATGAACAAACATTCACTAAAAGGACTAAAATAATAAATCAATTGAATAACAATGAATAAAAGATTTTTTGAACAATAAATGAATAAAAGTAGTCATGTCTATCAACACATAAATAATAACACAAACAATGAGCAAAAGCCGGAAAAATGACAGAAAAATGAATAATAACCACAACCAACCAAGAAATTAACCAGATAATTTGCAAAAACTTAATATGATCAATAAAATGAACAATTATGAGCAAAATAGTCACCACAATGTTACGTGGTTCATAAATGGCTCAGATATGAAGTTTTACTTTCTGTCTCAAAACGGCTGCTGACCCCCGCCTTATGCTCCGTGTTCATACATTAAACAGACATTTGTTTAAAGAACTGTATTCTCGCCTGAAAAATCTAAAAACGACATTCTGTGACCCAGCAACAGTAGAAAATTGAAAAACGTTCGATACAGATGTTTTCTAGCTGTCATTGCTTGACCTACCAACAGATACAGACTGACACCCGATGTAATGACATTTACCACTGGTCAAAAGTTTTAGAACACCAACATCAATGGGAGACAGACCATCATAACAGTTAAAGTGCTGGTCTTTACGACAGAGAAAAATTGACAGTGAGTACAGTTTCCTTTACTTAGAAACTGGAGGAAGCTCTGACATATAAAGGTCTGACAGACCCAAAGACACAACAGAATCTGAAGACACGTTTCTGAGTCAACAGCTTGGTGACAGGTGGCCCACAGGATGACATCTTAATAGTGGTCGTAGTAGGGAAGTCTCAGTGTCAGCTGTGAAGAGAAGACTTGAACCAGCAAGTTGCAGCAAGAGAAAGAGAGAGTGCTTTTTGATGGTGAAGGAAATTGTACTTTCTGACAACTTGACTTTGTTTGTAATTTCTGTAGGAAAAACCTACCATTTCAGTGTTATGATGGTCTGTCTCTCTTCCATGGTTTTTGCAAATTTTTGCCATTTTGCTATCAACACAATACTTTCTGCAGTACAATACTATTCAAATAATGCTCATAAGGGTGTGGTACCACAGTGTGTTCAACGCTGGTTTTAAGCAGACTGAGAGGGTTTTAATTAATCAAGTAAACTTGGGACACCTCTGGGAATTAATTGAACGAGCTTTCAAGTCTTGATCAACCTCCATTGGTGCAGAACAGATTTACGTTGTTAACGCATGTCCTGTTCCCTGAAAAAGGCCTTTTTGCATAATTCTGAAATGTGCATTATTTTATAGTTTTGGGTAACCTTAACTTTTGTATGACCTCTGTCAGTTACTGACATTTGTACCATTTCAAGCTATTCATTGGAGTTGAGCTGCTTGAATTTCAACAAAAAAACTCAAAAAAGTGGGGTGTTCTCGAACTTTTGACTGGTAGTGTTACTCTATGGTGGCTGTGTACTTTATAGAAAAGCTGCAAAAAGCCCAGAACTGCTTCCTAGTTCATTTTGGTGGAAAAGATGTGCAAAGGTTCAGAAAATACACTCTAGTGATGCTCAAGACAGCTGTAATTGGTTTAATTGAATACTAACAAAACACAAAGTTTATCATTCCCTTTGATAAATGTTGAGTTTTTCCAACGTTTGTGTAGATAAGACACGCTAGTGTTCAGGAAAGCAGTCTACATTTCCAATGAGAGTGTAGACAACTCAAAGTCCTCTGTTCTGTTCCCATTTGTTCACTTGTTGCAGCCTCTGTTCTACGAAGCATTAAGGTCCTGCTGAGCTGGATGGGGGTCCGGGGGCTTGAAGAGTCTAGACTCACCTACAGCCAAAAGTGATACACTTCAATCTGAGGCAATTAATAAAACATTCATTCATTTTCTGTACTGGCATAGATGGTGATTATTCTCCGAGTGTCTCTTTTATGCTGATCAGTAACAAACTCTTCACTGCTCATGAAGTTTAAGTGGAGAGTAGTGGTCTTTACAGGAATTGCAGAAAATCTCAAGTGTTTCAGGTTACAGTGATACATTTGTTCACACTCCTACATTTGACAGTGAGTAATGAAGGCTGTTTTAAATGCAGACTATGGTAAAACAGCACTTAAGATCCAGATGAGCAAATGTCACCGGTTCCTCTTGAGTGACCTTTAAGATGAGCTTGTGGAGCAGATGCTGACATGAATGTAGATGCTCTGGATGTAGAAGCACCGTAAAACTTGTCTATTCGGTTTCAGCCTAATTCACCTCACGGTAACAGCAATATATTGTAAAGCCTTGTCTCCCCTGAGGAAACAAAGGATTCAGTGAAAGACACAGGTTTGTTGTCAAAGGAGAACAGCAGAAAATAGGGGTCTATATTTTATTTCTTTGGCCCAAAGGGTACATGTCTTGCCTTTCACTCTTTTTTTGGGGGTCTTTATGTCACTTCTGCTCAGACTCAAGGTCCTGTACATCTTCTTTGGATGAAGTCGTCCGGGGGTGGTTGTCTCTTTGTCAACCCTTCAGCACCTACAGTACGTAGAATATTCTTGGGGATGCCCAGATTTATTTGACTTTTCAAACATATTCTAGCAGTTAGCATCATAAAGTTGAATAGTTAGAGATAATTTAACCTTTGCATTATGGAAAAAATAAGAATGACTATAATGATTTTGCAAATGATTAACACCAAATTGTAAAGCTTTTTGACCACAAAACTTACAACATTCAACAACAACTTGGGTTGCAGATGGAGCATTCACTACTCTACACTCATAGCATACATGCACCTCTCAGACTGTCACATTTCAATACAGAGTACTGTGCCATGACAGATGACTAGACAATGTCATGATTGTAAAAACCGGGTTTGAGGTTTGGGGTTCAGGAGAAAGCGTCAGGGAGGGGCTAAACGATGACAAAGAGAACAATTCCTACCATCCATACCAGACAGACAGTTTGATCAAACCAAAAACATGGTATTAGACTGGATCAAAATGAACCAGTGAAGCATATTATTCATGACACCCAGTGACAGGCTATGACCTGAAAGTGAAGACAGCTCTCAAACATGAAAACATACGTACTTTAGTATGTTTGCTGAACCAACGTCTTCATGAGAACCAGACAGACTTTTTGTCTTGCTTTTGTATTTATGCAGAAACAATGGAAGCTTTCTGATGCATACGTTTGTTCAGTAAAATGATCTTTGTAAATAACTTTTTTATAATGTTTTGAAGCACAAATGTCATTGCAAAAACGCCAACTGTTTCAACTAAACAAGTTGGTCCAGCTACTGACACACACTGATGACATGCCCATGCAGACTAATATTCACTTTTTTCCTCTTTTCCTTCAGTGTTTTTTTATTTTTTTGTTCTCCACATGGTCCATTAATACTGAAGACAGAAATCTGTGAAAGAATCCATCTTCTCCTTTCCTGTTCAGGGTCATGGGAGCAGCAGCCTGAGCAGAGAAGCCCAGATTTCCCTCTCCTTCTAGCCCCCTCCTCCAGCTCATCTAGGGGGACCCCCAGGCATCCCCAGGCCACCCCAGAGACATAGTACCTGACCCAGACCCTTACAACCCTTCCTGCAGGTGGTGGGCCCACAGGAAAAACTATGAATGAACATGTATGCAGTTATGTAGTAAACAAAAATGTTTGATGGTTTCGGAGACACACTCAGAATTGTGGAGATTTTTGGGAATGACTAACCTTCATTTCTTAAAGTAATGAGACTCCATAATTCCATATGTGATCTTTCCCAGTTTAAACATTTTCGGTATTAATGGACAATGCGGGCAATAATTCATCCAGAGACTGTCATCGGATCACACACATCAGCTACAGAAAAAACATGGGTATATACTTTACACAGTCAAAATGACATGATACAGTTTATGTCCTTTTTTTGTTAGTTTTTTTTGTTACTCACTATGGCTGCTTCTTGAATGACATGGTGCTTGGTCACATAAAATCCTCCAACTGTTAAGATGAAAGTTATTTGATTTGAGCTCCATTTCCAGGTGTATGACACTTCAGTACTTAACTCAAGATGCAACAGAATGCTTCACTTTGAATTCGACATCATCTACCAGACATTCAGAATTAGTGTGGAAAAACTTCAGGCATAAAATGTTCTTTAAATGCTCCACATCAGTACAAGCTCAGGTTCATGCACATCTTTAACATTTAAAATGAAATGCATGCTATTCAATTAGAAATAGTGAATCAACAATTAAAATGCATCTAAACAGTACATTTGTCTTTTGTTGAGATGAGAAATATTTGCTCTGCTTGGATAGAATGTTCCCTGAGTTTGAAGAGCTAATAAATGCATGCTCATTCAATTTACTATTCCTGGCACTGCTCCTTAATCTCAACTAAGTTCTGTCACAGGATAATGGGAGCTTACGACACCCATGAGGTGTGCTTTGTTGTGTCGTCGTTGCCTCCTGTTGTTCATCAGTGCCTGCTGAGTAATAATAGTGCTGATCGCTACTGAGTCATTTGCACTTTCACTAATCAGGATCTCCGTCTAAATGTGTGCAACCAACTTACTTGCACTGCATATAAAATGTGGATTGCCCCCCTGAAGCAGTCTGCAGCAGAGTCACGCAATATCTGCTGTTATTCTTCAGGAATATCCAACACATTGAGTTGTAGCACATCAGATTCGGCTGTTTTGTCAAAGCCTCTGATGTGTGTCTTTAACATAGTTTGTACATATTAGTGACGGTGACATCACCCGTTGGTTTCTGAATGGATGTTTTGAGGACAGTCAGGTTGTCACTTCCTGTAACCATATTTGGATGAATGGTGGCAGAGCTACCCGAGTGTAGTATGCCAGGGGTGTTATGGGTAAGCTGATGCTAACCGCTAGCTTACTCACATGGTAAAAAATGACAAAAGAAGACTTCAATCAATCAATTAATCAATCAACTTTATTTACAAAGCACTTTAAAACAACCACAGCTGAAACAAAGTGCTGTACAACAGGGACAAATACAATCCAACACAAACAAAACA
>JAQQAE010005489.1:0-17573 GCA_029823295.1 Pseudamia nigra | reverse complement strand
TTTACAGTTATGGACGTGTGCAGTGTCCACGGACACACTACCAAGTCATAAGCCAAGGCAAGAATACATTCTAAATCGTTTTTAGAACTAATTTCATACATTCCATTTCAGATAATTAATATAACATCCTTTTCAAATAATAGGGGTGTGTAATACATACTTTATATGGGAGTTTGTCTGGGTCCAGAAGCTGATTAATTGGTTTTACATGTATTCCTATGGAAAAAGTCCGTTCGGATAACGAGAAATTTGGATACCGAGCGTGACGGCGAAACGGATTAAACTCATTGTCTGAGGTACCACTGTACAACTGAACCAAACTGAACTGAGTAATGTCATAGTATAGAATTTATGAGAGCCTATACTGTGTTTAAGCAGTGTATTTATCGAAAGGTGAAAATAATCTAAAAAAGCACAGTAATTGTCATCAGTAAAGTTCATGCTGTTAATCACTATTTACTTTAATGGAAAAACCTTGATGATATCCTTATTGCAAGATTTGTTGTTCATTTTGCTTGTTCATTATTTTGATCACATTTGGTCATTTTTGTTCAGTTTCTTTATCTTTTATTTATCCATTCATCTTTTCTTCAATCTTCTTGTATTTCATGAAAAGTCTATTATTGTACTGTACTTCTTTCTATTCTTTGTCCCCATCATACATTTGTACCAATATAAAGATAGAAAAAAAATGAAAGCAAAAAACAGACATACACTGACATTTTTCAAGAATGTACAGTGTAATTTTGCTGCCAATCTGTACTGTACTTTACTAGAAGTGAGAAGCAAAAGAGGCTGAATTGTTGCCACGGTAACGATGGGCCAGCGTGATATGGTTTCCAAGGCACTTCCAAGGACTCTTCCACGGCTCTGTTTCGGGATGCCCTAAGAGGGCTTTCAGAAAACCAGTGTTGGACAATGAGATATGAGAATGCCCAATGTACACCAAAGGAATAGTTAGAATTACAGAACAAAAACCCAACCAACTCTTCCATTTTCTGACATTCATTTTTTTAACCGTCTTGTATTAGTTGCCATGGTACCAATTACAGTATGTATGAGCTCATAGTAAAGGCAGAATATGTGCTGATTACTGAGTAAGAAAGGTTTAAATTACCCAGTCAAAGTCAAATGATCTCAGGACAGGTGAATGATGGGGTAAGATTAATTACAGCCTTGAACCAAAAACAAGTACTGTATAATAAATACTAATTTATCTATCCTCAATGTAAAGAAGTGTAAAATACACCTTTGACTATGTCTATATATAGTCAATGCATCCACACAAATGACCTTTTGACCTGTCTCCTTATAGGGCAGTGTGTGTAGAGATGAATGTATACATCATGACAGCTGGAGGTTTAGGGCACAGAGTGGACAGTCAGGCAACATAAACAGTCATTTTTTTTTCTCTTGATCATCCACCTTCACTTTTCTTTTCATGCACACATGGTTGTATTGAGTTGACAGCTACAGTAGTAGATGGCAGTGTACTGTATATACATGGATTAAACCCCTTTTCAAAGTACAAAATAAAAAATGTGTTTTATATATGTACAGTATACACACCTGAAGACACTATTTCTAGTCTACAAAATGTCTCTTATTATTGTATTAAGTCTGTTCACAAAGCAATGTCTCACATCATGACATGTGTATGGTCCTCTAGTTTCATAATTCAGGCATTTTTAAGACACTAAGCACATTTTTAGAAGCACTTTGCATGGCCTATACAGACCACTTAGAAATGACAATAAAAGTGGGCATTGTACAAAAAAAAATCTACATATTTGTTGGTTCAAAAATCTCTGTTTTTGATGCATTGTAAACTATTAACTTTCAGATCACACTTTGAACGTACACAGTGCATTTTAATTAGGGTACATTTTACCCAGTACCTGTTAGAAATACAGTATAACTGCCCATATTTTAAATCTGGATTCATTATAACTACAGTTAACATTAGGGAGTGCACAACAAAACAATATTAGGAAAAGTCACAAACTTTAAGAGGCTGCTATATTGAATTAAAAGAGTAATGTCTGACATTTAACTGTGGGTAAATTCGACTGAGTAGATGTTAAAGGTATAAGTGCCGCTGTTTTCAATCTGAACTTATTGTGACTATGTTTACCATTAGTGACTGCTAGACAACTCAATTTTAGGAGATGATGCAAAATTGGGGAGCTTCAGTACTTTATTACAACAGAGTAATGCACCATCGAAATTTAGCTCTGGGCAAATTTGACTCAGTGGTTGTTACAAACATAAGTGACCAATTTAAAATCTGGATTTAATGTGACAAAATGATGTTTCAAGTATCACATCAAAACAGACTAAAAGCCAGCTGTGGGAAAATTTGAACCAGGGATTTTTACAGGTATAATGCCCTTTAAAAAAAATCAGAATTTATTGTGGCTATATAAAATCACAAAATGATTATTTTCAATATTGCTCAAAACAGATTGCTGTTGAAAGAGAGCTGTGGGTTAATTTGACGCAGTGGCTGTTCTAGTGCTAAAAGCAGTGGAAACCAAAAAAAAAACGTAATGAGATGAACAATGGGTATTCTGCTTTTCTCTGAAATAATAAAGAATTAAATCCATTAAAACAATAACTTCCTGCATTTTAAACTTGTCCATGCTATTGTTGTGTCATTGTCCGTTACTTCTCTTCCTTTGTCTCATACCAGTAACGTCAGTCTAATCTTAGTTTAGGGAGCAGATAGTTCTAAGGTCAGGGATCTGTTCAGTCTGACAGAAATGTTGCCTGAATGTTTTTGGCTCTTTGATGCTGTCAGACGAGGTGAGATATATCGCTTCCTTAGCAGAAGCATAGCTGACCGGCCACCGTTGCCACAATTTCACACGCACACAAATACACACGAACGCAAACACAAAACAAATGTGCACACATCCAACACTCTTATCCCCATGGGCGTATTTGTAAATCTAAAAGGTCTCATATAAATATTTTTGTGCATCAGGCTCTTTTACTTCTTCACTCTTCTGCACACACACACACACACACCCCCACACACACACACATCTCTAACATTATCTAGGAAACAGGAATGAAATCTGACACAAAGGGCACGCCAGACACTTGGCAGCTAGCAGTCTTAAATACACACATACGTCACTACATCGTCCATACATAGAAACTGAAAACTGACCCTTACGCCTTTAAAATGCATGTCTAATATGCCACATGACACACACCTAGGGATATAATATGGTGACATTGTAAAAGGAAGGGCAACGTTTATGTAGGCACCAGAGTCAAAGAGTATGAGATACATCAATAGAGACTGAGAAAGACAAAACGATAATAACCCTTTGTGATGTAATACTCAAAGATTGTAATTTGAAAAGATTTTGAAGGAGATGCACAAAGACAATACAGAAACTCAATAAGATAAAGAAGCACTTTAACAGAGACAAATATAGAAATGACTGAGTTGGACACACATCTGCTAAAATGGTCCCTGAGGGAGCCACCTGACTGGCTGAGGGGTCAAGGAGAGGTCAACCAATCACAGACAGACTTGGAGACACATACATATTTAGCTTTGTCATTTTAAAGTCTGTGTTCAGCTGGACAGAGCATTTTGATACAGGCCTAAAGCTCATCACCAGAGATTTAATCAACACATATGCGTAGGTTTGTAATAAATATTTAACATAAATGCAACAAATCATTTCTTACCCTTACCTAGAAATATGAATCAAATATTTGTCTTAAGTGGAACAACAACAAATTAAAGGTCCCATACTGTGAAAAATCATCTTTATTGGGTTTTGACAGTTTAAGGTCGTGATGTAAAATAAAAGTTGAGGAAATCTGAACATGTTCACTGCTAAGAGTCTTGAGGACTCCACGTAACACAACAGACAACAGGTGTTTTATTATGGGGATCTCAACAGCTGGAGGTTCTAAAGTGTCATGTGACCTGGAAGAGAGGTTATATGAGGTCATGTGATGTGTAGTGAAGGTTTCAATCACCCGTGGTTAATGCTAAACCAACAGCATTAGCAACACATGTGTCAAGGCTTTCATCGTAACACCATGAGAATGCGTTGCGCTTAAGTATCTTTGTGGCATTCCGTTTTCTATGAACTGTTGGTTCTTAGCCTTGTGATCTTATGATGCCTTCAAACAATTAAACACATTTGGATATACTGGACTATGATGAATTATGATGTCATACATTTTACCTGAAGTCAAAAAAATCATAAATATTTGAGAATTAGCAAGGTTAATAATAATAATTTTAACAATTCAGTTGAAAATGAGCCTATTTACATTATGTAACTGCAGTGAGGATTTTCCTGTTTGACACCATTTTATAAACTATTAGTGAATATATTTCAGATTTTGCATACATAATTTTTAAGTGCAAAAAAACAAAACTCAGTAATGACTATTTTTAAACACTGCTTTGAACATCAAAAACCACTGTAATTTTTCAATAAACAACAAGCTGGTTCAATCCTCACTTTGTCCATCTATATATACAGTACACCTCATCTTCTTCATTGACTTATGTACATTGGATCTAATTCTGACAACAATCTGCACATCTCTCTTCCTTTAAATGCACAAAGTTCTAAAACTTCTCAGAGTACATATGTCCACTGGTGAATTCATTAGTAAGCAATATTTCACACTTTTACATTACTGATAATTTGTAGAGTATAAGCCTTAAAGCCCTGCGATGAACTGGCGACTCATCCAGGGTGTACCCTGCCTTCGCTCAAGTCAGCTGGGATAGGCTCCAGCACCCCCCCCGCCGACCCTCACGAGGATTAAGGGGTAGAAAATGGATGGATGGATGGATGGAAGCCTTAAAACAGGAGTATGTGTGAGTGGAATCCCCCCCTGTCAATACTATCCCCTAGGACACCACAAAACATTTAAGGAGTGACCTGCTGTTCAACCTATCAGAGAATTTTCTGATGAAAAGTGTGTGGGCACAGCTCTTGTCAATAAAATCAGATCATGGGCAACGGAGTTGCAAACATGCTATAAGAAAACCAAGAAAAACATGAAATTGAGGTGTTATATTTTGTCAGCACCTATACAGAAGTCTTTAATGACACATCAGCTTGACAGATATAAATGTGTTAAGAAGTAGGACCTTTAAATCCCAATACATTCCAAATATCCTTGTGCAGAAGAGGCAAATGCATAATTTTATGTTCATATTATACTACTGATCAGGCTCAGCATCCAAGAATCAGCATGTAGGTATGTGATTAATGCATACTGCCAAAGCTGGCGTGCAGAATAGCAAAAGCTTATCCATCACTGATCAGGAGGGAGGAATCTAAGAGTGAGGGCAATGGCTGAAGATGAGAGGAGGTATTTAGCAATTTCCAAGCTCTGAGGTAATCATTCCCATTAGTATTTAAATTGAGAAATTTAAGACAAACCTAGATGGTGGGAGTTAGATAAGCATAGCCTTGATGTCAATGTCAAGTGGAAATCACATCTTGCAGGTGGAAAATTAGCTCTAGTGAAGTCTCCCACTGCTTTAATTTTTACCACAGAGGAAATCCAGCTTATATCTCGTGCTTATGCTGAGTTTTATCTGCTGCAACATGTTGAAGCCTTTTTGCATCAAGGAATCAATATTTCTGTGAGTTTCTGACAGGCAGCCATAATTGCTGTGACATGTGACTGGCCTTTATCAAATCAAGTTATGTCATCAGTCCTGAGCAGCAGGAATGGCAGGTTGACAGGCATGCAGACAGGTTTTAGTACTATAAGGTACACAAAAGAGCAAAAGGTCCCAAAAACCCATAGATAATTGATTTAATAAAGTGTGTTACTGCTATACTCTGTATTTTTTCAGACAAACATACGTTCTCATGATAAAAATGCTAACATCAATCGATATTTATTACTATCATGCTAAATGTCAAATCTTTGTTTCAGTCAAGTGCATAGGCTTTTTGGTCCCAAGTGAAAGCTGAACAAACCAGACATAACAGACATTATTCATGGTTTTAAATAACTTGGAAACATAATAAAATATGCAGAAAAGATATATTCAAACAGATGAAAGCAAAACAAAAGGCACATTATGACAAAAACTATGAAAAGGAAACAAAAGATGAAAAAGACAAACACATTGACAGAAAATAAAAGACAAAATGGTCTAAAAAATGGAAAAAGACAATAAAAACATGAAAGAAGCCAAAGGACAAAAAAGCTTCACGTTATTTAAAAATTATTTTGTTTTAATGACAAATAAAACTAAATCATTGTTTTCTTTACAGAGACAAAATAAACATGTTTATTATACCAAATCATCACAAAAACATCATGATACAAAACAAAGATATCACAATAACAATAATTATTGATTACTGGATTTGTTTCATATAAAATGAATTATGGCAAATGGACCTCATAGGTTAAAGAGTAATCCCATCCTGGTGGGTAGTGGGTGGCACATCGAACAGCTGTGAATTCTGACTGAAGCTTTGGATTTAATGTTTAACTGTCACATCTCACCTGAAACAGAAGCAATAATGAAATGAAAAGCCATCACAATGGTAACATTAATGCAGAAGATTAGAAACACCTCTTGGAACAGTGCTTTTATTTCTCTGCTTTTGCCTCTGGCTAAAGAAAGTGAAAGCAGGAAAATGAATGCACCTATCATTATCACCAGATGGATGGATATCAGAGAAGAAAGCTCTGTATGAATGGATTTACCTCCTCTCTATTTTTCTGTTTCACAGCAACAATATCTCTGTTTTTGCCTCTCATGATTGTACTGCTCATTTTATTGATAAAATAAAATGTGCATCTGTGTCTGTTTCCATTTAACTTTTGCAAATCTTCGGGGGTACATAACCACAGCAAACAGGTTGGGGTGCTAGATTTTAAGTCCGGTACCACTGAACTTATGTGACATCATAAAAAACCAAACAAACAAACACTGCTACTGTTATTTTGAACCCAAACAAAATGGAAAACATTGCAGGTTTTGTCCTCCAGCTGTGTGGTCTGCAGCTTGTTACGGTAGCATCGCTGTGTGGATACGTTGAAGGCAACTCGGAGGAGACAGAGGGATTATGTTGTAGCGCTAGCTGACCTATTAACTTAGCTGTTAGCTCAGTTGTTAGCTTAGTTTAGCCGCCGCAAGTGACTGACGTTATTTCCACATATTTCACATTTGTTATTCGCTTCATGTTTCTATCAACTGATGCATATTTACTGTTTTTTTTCTACACAGCAGACTTTTCCACCTCCTTCAAGCAACACGCTTTTTGGTACAAATTTTTAGAACTTTTTCAGAATTTGAGGTGTTTCCATCAAGAAATTACATGTACATTTTGAAAATGCACATTTAACTGAGGTGATGGAAACACACCGAATTATCTTTTATTCAGTCAATATAGAGCATAGTGTATCCTGTCCTGTTTACCATTCGTGTCATAAAACGGACTAACACTTGAGATTTTCCACAATAAGAGTTATCATGCTTGTTGAAACACAAACTCATCTATTGTTACCTTGAAAATATTAAGAACAAAATGCAATCCTCCCGGGCTAACATTAAAACGATGATTATTCTGTCGGCAATCCAGATTAAATCTCGCTTTACTTAATCCAGCCCAATCTGAATGTTTTATATGTTTTTCAGTGTCAGTTCTTGGTTTAAACCTTATACATGCTGAACACTCCTCCCACCACACATCACTGACGTCACTCAGTTTTTACACGTTTTGCCCCTGAGACATGATCAAGACTTGCACAGCCTGAGGCAACAGATGACCTCACAGTTAATGCTCAACATAAATAACATCAAAGAATGACCAAGAGTGAGGAGACGCTCTTTGTGTTGACCCTGATCCAGTACTGAAGTTGCTGAACATAAGAGCATAATTTAACATTTAGTCTAAACTCAGCTAAACAGTATTTTATTGGGACAGTTTAGATTTCCAGTAGATTTCCTCCGCTGTCCTCCATGAACAGTCCTCCAGGGTGTGAGTTTTGGTTTAACGTTCACACGGTCAGTAATGAAACATTGATTGACCGTTGCTAGACTCAGTCTCACGTGCTCATTAGTCACTAGATGAGGGTGGGAGTGTGTTTTTAAATATAGCCCCTTCTACTCATGCATTACTGTTGATTAAGAGTGCTGACTCAGCACGTGAAGCGTGACATAGACATAGGTCAATAAAAAAGCGAATTTCAGCCTGAGGTTTCAGCTTATTCCTCTTCACTAAATGTCAATGGTGACAATTGCTTCATCCCTCTGGCCGATGAAGCAAATAGATTAGCTTTTTTATCGACCAGACTCTCATTACCCGGATCCAACTTTAGAACACATTTAAAAACTAATCATAATTTAGCAAGTTTGGGCCCAAAGGCTTGTTTGTAAGTTGGTTTATTAAAGATGCTGCATGTGATTTTACAAAATGGTTAATGGAGAATGGAATCAAGTTTGATTTGAGGTCATGCACAGGTATATTTGTTTGTTTTTAAAATACATTAGTTATATGAAAAGCACAGTTGTACTGTATTAGGTTATTTTCATTCTCCAGGTGATTTTGCTGTTTATTGTGCTCCTTTGTTTTTTGTGGCTATTTTGTTGACTATTGTCTGTTCATAAAGTTCAATCTCCATCCTAATACAAATAATTTAAAGAGTAAAATACTTAAAAATGCTATATATACAGTGTACTGTATTCATTTTTGGTAAAAAAAAAAAATGGACGAAAATATTACAGCATTTTCTGATCAATTGTTAAAAGTTTGGACGCTGAAGAGATGACAGATGTATCTCTTAGGTTGTAAAAATTCTGGGAACTGCTGGTGTAAGCCAAATGTGAGTTGTTTTTAGAAATGTTTCATTTGCATCCTTTATCTTAATCTTAAAGTTTAGCTTTACCTGCATTTTTCCTCCATTATTGTTTCCTCAGTGTTAAGTCACCAACTGTTGTAAAGTGTTTCCAAATGTGTAGGATACAGCATTTTCACACCACAGCATGGAGGAAACCTGTCAGCACACCTACCCACAGACTCACTATTGGTTGCCTCACTCAAACATCATTAATATGTGACACTGATGGAGGCATGTTGTGACAAAATGCTTGCTTTTCAACTGATGTCATTAGACACCTGCCAATCACATCTCAACAAGAACCTGGCAAACAGGGTCACACTGTGTTCCACAGACAGTAACGGTTACTGCTGGTTACCGGGTGAACTGTCTCTCAATAATATGCAACCTACTGTAAATCAAGGATGACATGCAATGCAATGCAAACCGTGTGACCTGCCAACTTCAGGCAAAAGACCGTTACATATGAGGTGACATCAGCACTTCATTATTATGTCTAATCACAGAATATGACATGTGAGTGATTCAGCTGATTCTATTGCAGTATGCAAAATGAAACCACTGTCATCACAGTGCATCATGAAATGTGAGAGCTGTGAGAGTAATGCAAAACAGGGCAAAAGAAATTCATCAAATGAAATGGATTGTTCAAATTGCACATCCTCCTTTATACCAGAGGCAATCAACTACATTTGTCCATGGGCTCGACTTTGTCTAAGAACACACTTTGAGGGGTAGACTTTCAAAAAGTGTTAGAATTAACCTGACATTTTTGCAAACCAAATTCTCTCCATTTTGGGTTGGAAATCAGTACTTATTTCTTACAAATCTACAGGAATGCAGAAATGGGATATGTTACAATTTACGTTTAGTTTGAAGTAATGTGTAAAAATGACAATGAAATGACAATGAAAATAAATATATAATTGTCAGAATTTACAATATTGTTTTGAAAAGAAAAAAAAAACTTTACTCTTTTCAACAACCTTTCCAGTGATGTCAATATAAACCACATCAGGGTGCTATGAGGTGCATGTGAACGCACCATGCACATGTAACAACACAGACTCAGGGAGGGAATGATGATAAAATATTTAATTCAAAAATATCATATAAAACAGTGGAATGCGAGCAGCACTTCATTATTATATATAATCATTATTATATGTTTTGTAAATAGTATAGTCAAAAGTACCTGATTTTGACATTCTACAATGTGTAAAAAGCTGCAGCAGGTACTGTTGGAGATGTGCTAGTAGAAGTTTGACAGATAATGAATTTACAGTTTTTAGGTCATCACCCAAACATATCTAACACAGTGTTAAGCTGCCAGTTTCATGGTCTCTAGAAGTGGCAAAATGCACACTGATTTAGGCGATAAGGTAGTTACCTACTTTTATGACCGCAACCTATGCTGTGCCTTGCATTGCATCCTGATTTTTAGCTGCACCTCATTTATGCTGAATTAAAAACAGAGGAGATGCAGGGCATGTAGGATGTTTATATGCTGTAATTATATAATTTTTTTGTTTATACTGTATGTTCATTATTATGTAAGAAGGAGAGACACAGAGAAACCAACAGATAGTCTTGGTTTCTTTGACCTTGCTTTGTAGGTAAACAACTCGTGACTTGGCAACATCTCTGGGTAATACACCACGCACACGCACGCACACTCACGCACACAAACACACACACATTGACAGACCTCAACACACACATTGACAGACCTCCTGCTGTCATTTGTGTTTATTGCCTGTTGTGCTTAGAAACACCCATGCTGAAACATAAGAGAACATAGATCAAGTCCACACTGGAGCATAAATCTGTAAGCCTTGTTAGCTGTGGAAACATTTGCCTCCAGTTGACTTTTGTTGCTTAAATAAGTGAACAGCAAAAAATTGTTCCTCTTCCATTTCTTTCCGTTGGGAAGCAGAAACTCTTGACATGACAGTCTCATTTGAAGTGGGTGTGGGCAGATGTTTTCCACTTAACCGATTCTCCATTGTAAAACCTTCGCGTTGTTGCCTCCATTGATCAACTGTGCTGCCTTTTAATCAATTTCAATCAAGTCTGTTGTTCTTATTGTATTTTTTTTCCATTTCTGCCATTATGCAACTGAATGAGCACAAAAGTTATTGCAAAACATGATCGTTGATCTACCTAGTAACAAAGACAGCAGTAAATCTGAGCTGTTCACAGGACTATCTTTAAGTCATCAGATTTTATGTGCATCTTTCTTGTGTCAGTAAAAGCAAATATGCAGAGACTCATCATTTGTGAAAAGCTTGTTGTTTTTCCATTCAAAACCACTACTGAATTCTGACAAAAAAGGAATTTATCTTGGCACTATTAGTTAATTGATTTGAATCAGAAGTACAGAATTGATAAAACATGTCTCAGTCAAATCCACCAACTACTAAAATCTGCTTTTCTTCATTGAGATTGAGCTTTTTGGTTGCAGAAACTGACTGTTCTACAGCTCTAAACTGATTTTTGTGTGTATTTGTGCACAAATTTGTATGTAATGCTCTTATAACAGCAGTCAATGCGTGGATGTGAAAATAAATAGATCTGAGCAGCATCACAACCTGAGAACTGTGATGTACATATATAAAAATGCAATAACAAACAGAAGTGTATGCATGCTGTATGTGTGTGTGAGATGGCGCAACCAACTGAGAAATTGTTTCCTCTTTGGTCTGTTTCATTAGTGGCTCCATTATTATCACCCCATCTGCTCTTAGAGATCCACTTTACTTTCCCTTTTTTCCCCCTCTTTTCAATCGCTAAATAAAGGAAACATTCCTAAACAGAGCCAGGAGGATTTCAAAGTTACACACAAATTAAAACTAAACCACAGTCCAAACTACAGTGATTAAATATAGCAGAAAACAGGCCCTCCTTAATGCTGTTATGTTGTCTGCCTGAGGTCTCAGTAAAGTGTATCGCTCCTCTTTAGTCTGCCAATGACTGGTTCACTTAGAAGGAACAGCTAAATTGGTGTTTATTGTCAAAACCAGCTGTTAATAAATGAAGTGTTGTGTTCAGCATTAAAGTTAGTGTTGCTGTCAAACACCATACATCTACTGAAACACAAAAAACAAGCTTGTACTACACTTTTAATCAATCATAAGTTACTTCTTTAAACTGTTGTCGATGCAGTGACATGGTTAAATATCAGCAGCTGATGTTACAGTAGATCTGACAGTTTTCTGCCAGACAAACAGAAATGAGCTGCTAGCAGGGTGCAAATTACACTGGAGCCAGGGGTGCCTAGTTCCTCTAATGAGACATGAGCTCCTCATGAGAAACTTCATGTGTGAAATTTTGACAGGTCTTTAAATGTTGACAGTAGCTTTTTTATTTTCATCTCGAATTTCTAATGTTCTACACCTTCATCATCATGGCTCATTCATACAGTTAAGCTATTAGATAAGCATGGATGATTCTTCATTCATTCATTCATTCATTCATTTTCTACCCCTTAATCCTCACAAAGGTCAGGGATGGTGCTGGAGCCTATCCAAGCTGACTTGCTGGCTGAAGTTGGGTACACCCTGCATGAGTTGCCAGGTCATTGCTGACATATAGAGACAGGATGATTGTTGTTATAAAAATTATTTAAAAAGTTATAAGACATGCTTTGAATTTTCAGAAATAAACATGAATAGAGATTATTTTTGACTGATTATGAAATACAGAGAAAGTATTTATAAGGGAGAAAAGCAGTTCAATTGGACATATCTCTATCACAGCAACAAAGTGCACTATGATCACTATAGAGAGAACAACATTTCTCTCCACGTGTCCATGGTGCTGAAAGGTGCACAGCAGGCAGCAGAGCTTTGCTATTCTTATTATTCATATTCTTGCTAATAGGAATAATGATGAGTAACAAAGGAAAAAGCCTGCAGACTGTTGCATAAGTGAGCTTTGTTCAAACAGTCTGTTCCTACCTGTCCCCATCGGCAGGTTGGTTATTAAGAATCCTGCAGTGTGAAAGGAAACCTGAATTTCTATGCAGTGAAATTCAGTGACATGAGGACAAGCCAGAAGCTGGAAACAGGCCACCGAAGCCCCTTCCATTTGATCATGTAGTGCTACCTGCATACATCACCACATTGTACCTGGAAGGTCTGGATGAACAGATGATTTGAGCAGCAACAGCAAGTCACACACCAAAGTCAAACAACAACAGAGAGTCACATGGAAAGATAGGGAGACATACTGGTGGCATATAGTGTGTAGGCTGATATGAACAGGTGGAATCCCAGTGGGAAGAAAATGCAGCATTCATCTCCAGTCTAAGACCAGTCAGACACTGAGGCTGCCTGAAAAATTCACATTGCAATGATGATGCTAATTGGCTGGAAAATTACATTTGGAGCAAAGTGTCAAACCCGCTGTGCAGAGGACGTGTGGATGTGTGAAAAATGAGTGTGTGTGGTCTGTAGGTGCATGTATGAAGAAGAGAAAATGAAATGTATGAATTCTGCCTTTATGAACATGAGTGTGAAGTGTAGGTGTTTCGTGCTTTTCTTTGTGTAAATATGCAATTACAGACACGTTCTCGCGTTTTCTCCATATGAACGTTGGCATATATCATCCATGGGAACTTAAAATAAACTGAAAACCCATATTCAAGCACCAGGGATGAAGCCAAAGACACTACACTGTCCCGTTCTTTGCTGTTAATGTTTTGGAAATAACACACCTTTGGTAAGAAACACGTAAAGCCCTCAGCTATAATGTTACACACACACACACCCCCCCCCCACACACACACACACACACAGCATTGTTTTCCAGGCACTAAGGCACTGATGGCATCAAAAATAGAACTGATGAGGTTCCAGGGGTGAAACTTGAGGAGAGTGTAGAACAGCATAATGGAACCATTTGGCTGTGATACTACAGAGATACAGGTTCCAAATATCTGATTCCACTATTAAAAACTAAGAGAAGAATCATACATATTTTATAAGACGGGAGGTCATTTCTTGCACCTATGCTTCGAAAACAGTTGGCCTTTATGTCTGTGAAGATTCTCAGTCATCCAGGTCATAGTATCCAAGGCGTGTGGTTTCTTCTTCCATCGACTGGACTGGAAATTTGGTTGAAATTTGGTTGAGTTGGCCATTATATACTGCTTAACATGCGATACAAGACCTGATTGACAATAATGTCAGGATTATTTTTTCTATTTTTATTTTTATTTTTTATTTCTGTCTGCATAATATTTGTCTGTAAAAATGCTCTTGCATTTGAGTTTAATACTCATACGCATGATATCTATTTCCGGTTATAGCTTTCAAGTCAAATCCACTGTAATTTTACGTCCTGATATCACAATATTGCAGTTCTGTTCAGGTTCTTTCAACTGAGTGATCGGTTGTATATAAAAGATGGACAAACCCTCCATGATGTCACAAAGAGGTTCCTGAAGAGCCATTTGGAACCTCAAACCAGGACCCTCTGGGCATCACTGCATACTCACTCTTATGCAGAACTTCACTTAGATGTGGAGTGTGCATCGAACCAAGATGGAGGAAGATCTCTAGCTCAGACAAACCTGTCGATCAAAGCTACTATTTCCTTGATTATGTGCAAATATGGTGCTCTAGAGACCAAAACCATTGCTTGTACCAGGCTTTAAGATGACTTTTTAAAAATGGGACTCTATGGGGATAGACTCAAACTTGGAGCCCTAGTGGACACCGATGCTACTGTAGTGTTTGAAATAAAAATTCATGATACGAATGAATTTTTCATGTGATTTTCATCTTTTTTGTGTGTCTTTTATGTTGTGTGACATTTTGTGTTATTTTCATCTTTTACACTGTTTTTATCTTGCGTTGTTTTTGTCTTTTTTGCATCTCATTTCAAAAACACCAAAAATCAGCCTTGAAACCTGAGTAAAATAAAGATTTGACGTTGAGGGTGATAAATCCTGTGAGGTTTGTTCATATTCAGTGTATTACAAATGAAACAGAGCTATAATGTAGGCAACACTAGTATGGGTCAGAGTGATTTACAACAATGCTGCTGAAAAAGATAAACTGAGGACCAATGGTCAATATGAGACAGGCTGCAGGGTTAAAACAAGATTCTCTGTTAAGAATCAATGCTGTATTATGTAACCGTGGGTGCTGAGGCTTTGCTGGTGAAGGATCAATGACCTAGAGTCTGAGCTTACTGGATCATACCAGACCTGTGGGATTTACCGCCACACTCACACACAAATGCAAAGACTTTGTTTCTAAGGGCCTATTGGATTTCTAAAGTCTTTCAGTACGTCTGTCACTCAGTGCCAAGATGGCCGCCTGCCCCTCCCTCAGGACAATAGCAGGGTATGACAGAGGATCACGCAGTGAATACAGAAATTAGAAACGTGTGAGTGACTCTTCAAGTTTCATTTGCAAGACAGAATTCACATTTTTATCCAAATTCAAAACAATGGGTTTATTGCAACATGTTACACATTCTGCAAATATGTGCATTAAATTAAATTAAATTATATTATTTGTTCAGATATGTTGAGAGAGCCTTCTTTTGGGTAACAATAGCTAAATTTAGGTACACGTAAGCTATGGATATTGAATTTCAGTATGTGATTCCCTGTATTTACCTCGTGGCTGCATCTTGTTTGAACTGTAAATTTAGGATAATGTACACACGTACAGCAATTTGTCACCGTGACACCTAGCTGGGTGTCAGCCCATATCTGCACCACTGCAAGAGTGATAGCTTATGCTTTCTGTGACAGTCACAGGGTTAGGCTGTGGGTAGCCTTGGGCAAAGTATGGCTGACAGAGACGTTTAGACAAAGCAGCCACAAAACCTGTGTATTCATACTGATCTGGGGTTTGCGGTAGACGGATTGTATTTACAGGATATTGCAGGGTGATTTTGCTTGCTCTTATGCTTTATTGAATGAGGCTACAAGGTTTGAAAATGTTTGGAGATGACAAAGTTTATCGTTATGTCAGCGTTGTCCTTGAATATAGATATCTACATGCCATGTACCAACGTAGGGACAAAAATATTAATACACCTTAGAGCTGCACCGAAAAGTATGAACTACTTGTAGATTATTACTGTTTTGCTCACTTTGTTGATTATTATTTATATATTTATTTCTTTACTGATTTAGTGCTTATGTCCACAAGTTTAGACCAGCTCCACTATGATAAGGATTTGTAAGGTTGTCTAAGTTCCTGTAGGTACAGCAGCATCCCAATACTTTTGTATGTTGTACAGTATATTTTATCCGCTGGATAGGGTAAACCTACAGTCAAACAGCATAAATTCAACCTACTTGCCTGCAATCCTGCTTGCTTGTTGAACACTTCACTGCCAATTACTGTAATAACTTGTGACATACTGTGATGCTCATTAAAGGTCCCATAACTTAACAAGTAGAATTCTATTTGTACCATTTGTATACTGTATGTCTATTAAAGTCTTCTGTAAGGTTGCTGATAAAATTAAATCTGTTTATTCGATTTTTCCTTATTTTTTTTCCAGAACTTTGCCGAACACTTGAACTGATTTTGAGGTGTTGCAACAATCCACTATTTAATTATTAAACACTTTGAATGATTAAACCACGTCATTCCCAAAGTGACCTTGGATCAATTCTGATATTAAGAATCTTTCTCTCATGGGGCTGGGTTCATTTCAGCTTGATTATAGCTCATGGGGGTGGGACTGATGCTTTTTATCTGGACTACTATTAGTTATAAATTGTGATGTCACTCATCCAAAATGGCTTGTTCGTACTTTTATCCATTTTGTTGTGCAGATTTTTCAACAGTTTATGTTTTCACAGCTCTTACTTTGCATCACAGTATTTATATAGACCTCAAAACCCCAGAAGATAAGATTTTCATAGTATGGGACCTTTAAATCAGACTCATAACAAAAAACACTTTCAGAATTCAGAATAAAAACATTTTGAAGTTCTAAATATAGGGGATATTTTGAAGCTACCTTTTTGACAGTATTCATTGGCATGTTGCTAAATTGATTAAAGCATCAGTTTAAATGAGCAACGGGTTTTAGTGTAAAGTTTGCAAGGTCACCAAAAAATGTCTAAAACCCCAGGAATTGTGTGCTGCAGTGCCTTTCACAGTATTTACACAAAATGCTGAAATAACAGGTCACTGTTTCTGCATGACTGTGCCCAATTTGTGCGTGACTGCTTTTTATACACTAAGAATCATCTTAAGCACTGAAGAGAGTCAAGAGAGAAAAAAAAATCATCCTGTGTCACACAAAATCTGATTAAACAAAGGTTTGTGGATTTAAGTGTGCCTCATAGGGAACTTTGGTTCATGCAGGATTACAAGAAATATGACCTTGACTGAATAATACAGCTGAATCAAATTTGTTTTTAATCTCAGCTAGATCACCTCAATATTCACAACACATGCCTACATAGAAAAGCTCATCATCCTCCAGTCCTAAGTAAACAGCAGTCACACATACTGTAACACATACAGATGGAGAGAAGAAAGACAACAGGCTGTGGGAGAAAGAATTAAGAGAAATACAAACACTTTTAAGTGGATGGATGGATGGATGGATGGATGATGGATGGGTGGGTGGATGGATGGATGGATGGACAGATGGGTGGGCGGATGGATGGATGATGGATGGATGGATGGATGATGGATGGATGGACACATGGGTGGGCGGATGGATGG
>JAQQAE010005488.1:0-17574 GCA_029823295.1 Pseudamia nigra | reverse complement strand
AAAAGGCTCAGTTTGCATTTACACTCAGCTGCAGGACCCGGACACACGATCAGAAGGACCACAATGTTTACATTCGCCTCCGGGTCATTCGCGGATGAGACTTGGAAGTGATGCAGATGTGGCGTAGACACGTCAATCTTCAATTGCTGTCCGAATAATTTTTTGTTTTGTGGTTTGGACTTTTTCCAATTTTTTCTTCCATATGCAAATTTTTCTTTATGCGAAGAGTTCTTTATGCGAGTTACCACTGTATATGGTTTGGGTCAATGTTAATACACTGTACACTACCAGTCAAAAGTTGGGGCATCTGTAGTCCTTCCGTGTTTGTTCATCATTGTCATTGCTTTCAGCATCATACATTAATACTGAAAATATCCAAACTGTGAAAGAACATCTAAGCATAATGTAGAAAACAAAAAGAGATGCTATATGTTAGATTTTCCATATGGACACATTTAGCTTTGACAGATTTGCATTCTCTCAGCAGATTCACGAGGAAGGCACCTGGAACAGGTTTCAATTCAGAGGTGTATCTTTCAAGAGTAATTTTTGCCATATCTTGCCTTCTAATCATGCTTTTACCAGCTGTCTTGAGCAGAGGAAGGGTGGATACAGAGTCAGTACCCCTATTGGTGCTACTACAACTACTGTACAAATAAAAACAAACAGTTACTGTATGTAAAGAGAAAAGACGGTCCATCATTACTTTAAGAAACAGTCAGTCAATGCAAAAAATGTCAAGATCTTGAAATATGCAATTTCAGTCACCAAAACCATCAAACATTATGAGGCTTTTAATTCTAATAAACATATCCTCTGCAGCAGAGCTATTGATCTTTCTCTCATGGGACGGCCTTCATGAGTGTTTCTTGCCATAATATGGATTTGTAAAGTGGATGTAGTTGAACTAAAAGGACTATTGATTCTGTACCCGCAGTTCCTCAAATAATGGTCTAACACGCATTAAGAAGGCAAGAAATGGCACAAATTAACTCAGGCAACTACCTTATGAATCTGTTAAGGGGAAGCAAAGCTGCCATCAAAGCTACATGTGGCTACTTTAGACAATCTAAAACATGCCCTGGCTTCAGCATTTTATGTTTACTACATAATTCCATACATGTTCTTTCACAGTTTGGATGTCTTCAGCATAACTGAACGATGTTGATAACAATAAAAATAAAGAAACCTGTTGATTGGTCAAGTAGTTTTGAAATTTCCACAAGTTTCTACTTTTATTTAGTCTTTCACCTTGGTTTTCATTCTGTCTTGGTTATGTTATGAGTGCTGAAGAAATCAGATTTTTAGTTCCAGGGACTGATCAGTTTAAGTTAGTTTGTTTAAGTTTTTCCAGTGTTATGATGAAAGCCTTGATAAGCTGGAAATTTAGAATAAAAGAAATCCTGACATAAAATATGATCAAAAAAGCTATTTTCACTTTGCAGAGACCTGTATTTACTGTATGTACACCATGAACCAAAACAAAAATTATAATTATGCTGCAATTAATTATTTATTTGGCATTTTTAGTCTCATTTGACTTTTATTTGACTTTAAAAAAAAATTAACATCAGAATAGTCAACTGGTGAAACTTACCCAACTGGTTATCAATTGTTCGTTAATATTGAAACCTCTCTAAATATAACCCATTTGCCTGTTTTAGATACATTTGGGTAGTTCTAGTGTTAGTCATTCATAATAACCCCGATTGCAATTTCTTTATAATAATACTGATTCAAGTAGAAAAGAAGGTACTCATGAAAGTAAATACATGGGTAAGATTAGTGTGTGATTAATGAGATTTTTTTTTTGCTTTTGCACATAAAATTACTTTTATATTTGTTCAGAGATGTACAATATGTCATCACTGTGTGTAAAAATAGAAGTCCATCACAAAAGTAAAAAGTATTCTATAAAACATCCTCTCACAGAAGTACATTTATTGAAAGTAACTACTAAAGTACACGTAAAGGAGTAAATGTACTATCCACTTGTGTTGAATATTTTACATGTTCAGAAACAAATGATTGCTCTGTTAGTGCCCTTTAGGAAGAAGCAGTCAGCACCTGAGTGATCTGTTTGTCCTTCTCACGTCTCCCACTACCTTGCTAAGACCTAAGATTTTATGTCAACCCAGATGCCTCGTCTACACACACTCACCTACACGCACACACACTGAGCTGTCTGTCCCCTGTTCAACCCCCTCACAGTCAGAGGCCAGACAGGGTCAAGCAGAGGGCGAGACATTTATGATGTGCAGATATTTGTGCAGGAAAGCATTCCTCGTGTTGACACTGAGCATTTCAGTCTGGATGCTGAGCGAGCAAAACCAGACCGGCACTGAAACGTAAGGCAGGCAGACTGATCTGTCGAGTGAGATGCACCAGAATTTAATGTTTTGTCTTGAAATGTGGCTTATAGAAGGAAAGCAACTTTAGACTTGTTTTAGTGACCTGATCTTTCCTATAGATGCAACATAGAATTCAGAGGCTCTAATTTGCTAAAAATAACTGAAGTGCAACCCAAATTGTTCTCATTAGATCCCTGATGAGTCTTATCTGGCCAGTCTAAGCACAGAGGGGTAATGAAGCAAACCCTTTTCAAAACACAGTAATAAGCTAAACACCCCACACACCCACTCTTAACCCTAACCTAGGTCTCTCCTGCCCTCATGGTGCTCGTGCAGAAAGGGCCATGGCTTGGACACGGGGCAGTGACCACAGTCAACACAAAAGGTTGTGGTGGTAAACAGCACTGTTTGTGTTCACTGGACCGCTGTTGGAGATGACTGATATGCCCATTAGCCCCGTCTGGGCATTAGGAAGAGGGGTGCGGCTCCACACGGAACAAAAAGACCCCTGGGCCTACAGAGAAAGGTCACTGACCCAGATTGTGCTTCCTTTGGGCTGAGCCACTGGTGCTTTTACTAATTTAGGTTATAGAGATTGGCTTTGTTAATGCTAATGAGGACACATGCAAATGGACAGATGTTGTAGGTTATGAATGTTGAAGTTGGACTGAAGAGGACTACTTTAGGTGGTTCTGTGAACAACAAAAATATATCACAAATGGGGGAAATGGTCTTAGCTTCTGAGGTTATTTTGTGCAGTGTCCACTTGATGAGTGTAGGTTTTATTTGAACATTGGGAAAGGAATAAATCAATTTGGACTTTTAGCATTTAACACTTGATTTCCTACGTTATTATGCACCAGTTAGTTTCACTTCATGGTGAAAATGGCTTCAGTTCATTATATTTTTTATTTTATTTTGACATAAATATAATAAAAAGTCAAAATTAAAAATATCATGTACTGAATATATTGTTGTAAGCTGTACAGATATTTTGTATTGCTTGCAAATTGTGTTCCCCCGGTTTGACATTTTAACGAAGGAGAAATGCATATGTTTGAAATAAACTAGATCCCTGAGTGGAATCTGCGCCTGCCATTCCTGACCACGTATTACTTTTTTATTTAGGAGATGTGCGAAATGTTTATAAAAAAATCTCTTTATTGTCATCAGAAAAAAACATTTAATTGAATAAATTCTTACATTTTGTATAGAATCTATAAAAATCCTGACCTATAACACAGGTTTATATGTTTAAAAAAACACAAATACAGAATTTGCACATTTACAGATTTCGAAAACGTTACCACATTGAACGCTGACAGACTTCTTAAGACAAACGGTTGCTTTAGTTAGATTTTAGGTCCTCAAAAACAAAGAACCAAACTGAAAATAGGCAAATAGACTTCATCATGAACAATAAAAACTCACATGTATCTCTAAATTACTCAACAGTATATTTACAGAGCTTGGCTGCAGAGCCCAGTAGGCTTTATTTGATGCCGTGACAGATCTTTATCTATTTGCTAAGGAACTCAAATCTCACAAAAACGTCAGCGAAAAGTTCAGCCAGAGACGTGAACATCAAAGGATTTATTGCAGTAAATAAAGGGAACTGGCAGAAAAGGAGCCTGCGTGTTTCATGGTACCTTCCAGATGAATCCAAGTAGCCTCGAAATTCTACGGGGAGGACATTAAAATTTCCTAAGAACCCAGTCCAGCATGAATATACAAATAAGATACGTGAGCTCCACAAAGAAACGACAAGACGAGAGCTGCTGTCACAGGATCCAGTAATAAGACACACAAACAGATGGAGGCTAAGGGAGAAATCAACTGTGACACAGGTTGTAAACGATACAAACCAGCAGCTACAGGGATCAAAATGTACACATGGAACATGTGTTTGTCTTGCAAGACACTTTACTAAATCATTGAAAGAAGATATATATTTTTGGCCAGCAAACAAATAGTTTGGCAAAAAGTGTTCATGAACTGGGTAAAACATTATTTGTTTGTCTTGATGTAAAACTATTTCAGTCCTTTTTAAAAGTTGTGTTTTGTGTTTGTCCTCATCTGGACCACGTCATGTGTTTTCAGTGATTTATATACTTAAATAATGGAAATTAAATAAACATACCTGTATCTTCCAAAATTTCTCACCTGGCTCCAGTTTCATGTTTTACTACACATTCATATCTTGCTCTGTCTCTCACACACAGAACGAGTCATACTGTTAGTTCTAGATCAGCTAGAACACTAATTGTTTTACAGTTTGATCATTCTGTGCAAATAGTGAAAATAGGAGTGTGCTCAAAAGCTGGATTTAACGTAAAAGTGTTAATGGAAATGGCAGGTGTGATTTGATAAACAGAACACAGACAAAATAACAGAATTAATTCACAGAGGTTTGTGGATGAGAAGAATCCAGTGTTGCTTTATTTCTTTTCACTAGATGGTCTCTACAAGACCGGTTTTATTTAAGAAATGCAAATGCGACATCACACCAAGAAAAAAAAAAAAAAAACACTGTCACATTCTCATAAAGCGCTCTTGGCATGAACAAACAGCAACATTGACAATAAATAAAATGTTGGCCAACAAAATAAAACTTTGTGAACAAAGAATACTCAGGGTTGCATATCAAACAAGACAAAAATAGACAAAAATGTACTTGGCACAAATTAAATATGCTTAAGTAACTTTAAGATTGAGTGAAGCTACTCTATGTCCATTGCTTTGCGAATCTTGATTGTCCTTCACAGTTAGCGTTTGAGTATGTGCATGTTCTGTACAAAATACACACAGATGGCTGATGGAACCAAAATAGGCAATTTCCATTAAATTGTCAGTACTAACGCATACTTTATCAGTACGTTGACCTTCATAGTCACACTTCCAAGTGGTCTTTTGCTGCATATTTTTCCATTCAACAAAACTGCAGGTACTTGTGCAAGAAACCATCGTCATAATGTCAGGTCTATTTTTATGCACATAGTGGAGGACAGTTACTCTTAAGTTACCAGTGACTTCTGATTTGAGTTCAGTACAGGTGCTTGACATGTGTTAAATTTAAATAGCTGAAAAATAAAAATAACAAAGACACTTTGGTATTTTGCAGGTCATGATGTGCATTTATAAATGTAAAGCACATTGAACACAATTTCATGTAATAAGACCCAGTCTTGTTTTGAGTTAATTTGTGTGGACATGATTATAGTGATGCCAGGACACTCATCACACACAAATATAGTGTCAGAATGACATACTCATATACTTAATCTTAAATCATTTTTGACCCGTGATTGCAGTCCAGTGGGATCTGCTTTGTGACAATGACTAAGTGAAAAGCACATAAATAAAAGGTGTTTTTAAAATAGGATAAGAAAAATATGTAACAGAACACTTATACAAAAAGCCACTTGACCTATTTTTAAACAGGACGACTCCCTCCTCTTAGAAAGCGAGTTTTGACCTGTTATAGACTAAATCCTTCTGTCTGTGCTCTGTCTGTCTCTGTCTCAGCAGGGCATACGCAGTGCAACACTAACATCTTCAATCTCAACTTCCAAAAGCAAATGAAAACAAAACATATTCTACACCCATATAAAAATAATTCAATTGCAAACATGGAAAGATACATCTGATATATACAATAAATTCCTATATAAAATAGCTTTTATGTACATATAGACAACAGACAACATTTCAATAATTGAACTGTACAATGTACACCTGAACAGTTAAGACAGGTGAGAGGTACTGAAGTGTATGGCTTGATTGAGAAAATTCAAAATATTTACATACATCAACTTTACATCCTTTACATGTCTTCCATCTTCCTTGGAATGATGAGGTTTAGGAGGAGCCCCCTGCCTCATGTTTGCGCTCATTCCCCCAGGTAAGGCTACCTCAGAGACCACTCAGTCTCATGGTACTTTGACCTTTCATAAGTCACCAAAGGAGTCCAAAACAAGTTATGAAGCTGTCACTCACATAAAATCTATTACAAGAGATTATTTAGACCAGTGAAAGCCCATGAAATACCATTTTAATTTAATTTGTGATGGCCAAGGAGACCCAGACTGTCAACCATTTTTCTTGAAATGATGAACTAGTCCTGGACATACCCTTCATATTAGACACCAACAGACTCCAGTGTGTAACCTCAGACAGTCCTGCGTCGGTGCTGACATCTAGTCCGTTGGTCCTTGAGGTGTACCCAAGGAAAACAGGTTGTCTTCCAAGGATGGATCATTCCTCCTGGGGAGTCCTTCAGTAGTATCCTCACAGAGGTTCAGCACAGTATGGAAACCCCCTCAGCAGTGACTATCTGACCAGTAGTGGGGTCATATGTCCCAGCCAGGTAGTAAAGGTCCGGGGAGGTACTGTTCGGCTTCTGATTACAAGTCAGACACTCATACTCCTCCCTGCTCACCACCTGGCACTTATGAGAGATTGTCTGGACGTCATTCTCATCCTCATGACATGACTGGTACAGGCCATACTGGAAGGAGAAAAACAGAACTAGCATTTAGAGATTCCACATACAACAACGTATGATGACAATTGTATTGAGGAATAACTAGTTGCATGTGGAGCTCCGATCGATTTCAATTACAAAGGAAATTGAACTGTAAATGTTGAGAATTAATTTAAAAAATAATGTTCAAATGTGACAAAATAGTTGTTCATCCACAGAATACAACATTCATTCTCTTGCTTAAAATATTTTGCCCTGCAGGAATATCCTCTTTTGGGATAATTTCTATCCCTGTTTGTGGTTCTATTTGAATTTGCATTGATTCTACCAGTCAAATTAATGCAAGCTGATAAAATCAACGTCATTATGAGTAGTTTTGGTGGTAGTGTTTAAAAATGCAATTTAGATCCAATCTGAATTCAAGCTAAATTCAAAAACTTCAAGTAAAAGCTTAACAGCAACCAGAGTGATGCCAAGTTTAGATCAATTGTTAGTTACATTATTTTAACGATTTCATTAGAGTCAAGTTGCATTTCAACAGGGTAACTAGAAATCTGTAACCTTTCCAACACTGCACAAATAAAATGAATTATAAATAATGAATTAAAGGTGCAGTCTACAATGTTGGGAATGTAGCACTTAGTTGATCATTTGTAGCTGTCCGCTTTAAATGATTAGATAGGTGACCTGCCAGTCAACACAGCTGACAACCTCATAGGTGCAGGAGCTAATGCATTCATTTGCAGAGTTTTAAATAGTTGTAGAGTTACCGTAGCTTCTATGGAGTTAGAAACTGTAGCTTATCTAACCACAGGGTGACGGAGGAGAGGCAGCCTGAGTTTCAGACTCCTTCAACATCTGCTACAGGTGAAAAAGAACAGACATACTAGCTTGACAACTGTGAGGCTGTAAGCTAAGTTGACCGGCAGGTTAACTGTTTAATCAGTTGTATTGGTCTGCCACAAACTATAAACTGCTAGTAAGCTTCCCAACATTGTAGACTGCATCTTTTAATTAAAACCTCTGTTAAAATGCAACTGCAATCACAGCTCACCTTTCCATCTCGAAGTCTCTTGCCCAGCTTGGTCTCTTCAGGATGGTAGAACCACTTGACTTTGACTACCATGCTGGATGTCCAGGATTCCCAGAAGCTCTCGATTCGACCTACATATGGGAGGTTTGGGCGTCCAGCTGAGAGGAACACAGCACAATCTCCCACTCTTACTGTCTCTCTGCCTCGCACAATGGCCTTATAGAAAAGCTTCCTGGCTTTGCCCTTAAGACCTCGCCTCTGTGGAAAACCAGACACTTTGACTAATCTTATTGATATTTATTATAATATTAAATGTGGACTGTGATATGCAAAATTAACACGTTTGTGTGGTCACATGAAGTTTGTGTTGGAGTATGCGTAGTGCTGGAAATTGTGGGTCATTTGCAGACATTGACCAACTTAGCCAGTGACTTAGTAAGAGAGGGTTCTAAATGGATTTTCCTGTGAAAATCTTTACTTTCAGGTTTTGAATACCTGCTCTTTTACAGTGGCTACAGTTTACAACACCAGCTACCACTGTCTTTGAAATTGGGGCACACTCACTAGGGCCATCTGTTCCATGCTGTGCCAAAGCTCAGGTGTCCCTTCTCCCCACTCACCTGCTGGTCTGCACTAACAGTGCTCCAGCTCCAAGTGGGTTGAAGCATAGATCACATCATGATACGGCACATATAACTTTACTGACTTTCCAGCTTAATCTGATTCATTTTGGTCAGATACAGACATCTAATGGACTTCACCGTTACGTAACATGGCAATATTCAGTTAATTGCACTGCTCGTATGTCAAGACAGCAGGAGATGAGGTTTTCATATCATGAGGATGCAACATAATGCTTGTGTATGAGCAACTGTTGTGTGCTGGAGTCCACTTCTTCCATCTATGCCAGGGCCAAGGAAGTGTGAACTTGGCTACAGAGGCCAGATTGCCAAGTGTAAGTGCAGTGTAAATGATCTAAAGTCACTACATTTCCAGCTCCCAGCATAATACTAACTCCAACAAAGACATCATGTAAGCAAAAAAGCATGCACCACTCTTACAAATTTAACCTTTTAATCAGTGGTCTGTGCTACCTTTACTGATACTTAGAGAGTTACAGCTGATAGATCTTGTCACTATGAATGTCATGCAATAGAAACACGAATAGACTCTTCTCACCTGTGTAGGGTTTCCGGACCACCTCCACATTTGTCGTCCTGCCAGGAAAGTGGACATCTTCGGTCTTGGAATAAATGAGGTGTCATCTGTGAGCATCCTAGGTTTTTTAATAAATTCCTTAGATGGTTTAGATATGGAGCTGCTACATTCCTTCCTCTTCAGTGATTTGATGTTTTGGACATAGTCAGAGGGACCTCTGTTAGTATTGGAAACAGCCACAGCTTTGGCCACAAAGGAGTGTTGGTGTGACCTTGAGGATGTTGAAGGTTCAGAGGGTTGTAAGAGCCTCTGGTGGGAAGACAGGCAACTCTGCAACATTAATGTGGAACTGTCCTCATCTTCAGAGCTATAGGATGAATCGTTGTCAGATGAACAGACACTGGAACTGGAGAGAGAGCCTGATGAGGAGGAGCTGGAAGAACCAGAAGAAGACGAGGATACTGAGAGACGTGAGAGGAAACGTCCAGCTGTCCTTAATCCTCCTGTAGCTGCAGCCAGTGCAGCCCTCCTTCTCTCTTCTTCTTCTTCCTCCTCATAGTCCAGATCAGAGTAGGAGCTGTGACACTCTCGGTGAGAGCTAAAGCCCAAGTCACCATAATCTCCTAGACGAAGTGATGGAGAGGGTTTTCTTTGGGCTGGGGTTCCTTTGAGGAGAAGTTCTACTTTAGAGGCACCACCTTTTTTGTTGTCTTTAACAAGCAGTACTGGATGAGAATAGACTTCTGTCCTGGGCATACCACTCGCTCCAGAGGATCCACCTCGCAGCAGCAGAGCCTTACTGTTCTTTGTCTTGGGGGAGGTCACACCTTCATGATCTAACTTGACCAGGAACTCTTGTCCAGACTTCCTGCCCCGTGGAATAACCTGCTCATCTTGCCTGCGCCTCTGGCCATAAAGCCCACTTCTTGGTCCCAGTGATAACCCTGAGCCTGGCCCTGTAGACTGAGTGCAGAAGGAGGAGTAACCATTTGCAATGCTGCTGAAGGAGTCCACTTCAAATGAGCTGCTGCTAAAAAGACCTTTGGAAGGAGTGGATGCCAGTGGCTGCATCGAAGGCAAGGGGAACAGGTCATCCTCCTCCCCTCTTAAAGCCTTTTTCTGTGCCCCATTTAGCTGAAACAGATTGTCAGACATCCTCTTCCTGGTGCTAGCTACTGACGGCCAACCCAGAAAAGATGAAGGATTTTTATTCTCGGCCTGCTGCTGTTGCTGCTTTTGTTTTTTTCCAGATCCCTTTGGTCTCCCTAGAGTAAGGAATAAAACAAACAACAAATCTTAAAAACACTAGAGACTTTTTTTTAAACTCCTTATCCATATACTTGAGTATGCCTATGTTCAGAGCTGGCAAATGCATGTGTGTGGAGAGCTCTAAGTACATCACATCACACCTGGTGTTACAATGTGTCTCCACATGCTTCTCTAGTGATCACTCACGATCCAATTTCACTTCCCTGCTCTACATGCTAATAAAAGAGCACATCTACAGCCAAAATGTAGCAAAGCCAGGTTTCATTACCTGCAGGCAATCCCAATGCTGTACAAGCAGTTCAAATTTAAAACACTGACTTTGTTCTGTTTTCACAAATTTATTTTAATGTATGATTCAAAGGCCACCAGGGCAACTTTTAAGGTGGAGCCTTTTCTTGCACATTAAAGACATATTGTAGCCCTTTTTAACCACTGAATTTAATAATAGCACATCATAGATTATGTTTAAAATTCCAATTCAAGATGCCGCAGAAATCTGGTTTTCAGCCTTGTCTCAAACAGGATGTTTCAGTGTCTTTTGCTTTAAATGTAAATGAGCTCCTGTTAACTACGTATGCTCTTTTCTTGTCTGCACCATGGATACCATAATGGCATTTTTCAGGGCCAGTTATCTGAAAAGGGGCAGTATGTTTTCCTCCTCCATTGCCTGAGAATGTTGCCCACGGACACGTGTTATAGTATAGAAAGACACGAGACCTTTTTTCCCACAATATGTCTCTTTAACGTATGAGGTGGAATGATTTACTCCTCAGCCATTTCATTCACATTACATATGTTTGGAGATGACTGGATGTTCTATTCAAAGAGAAAGGGTTGAAGCGTCATTTTGTGTTGATGCACTCATATCAATCAAATTTTTTCAAACAGTTTCTCAAGTCATAAATACACTCGAATGCTACATAGTTGACATAGAAATGAAATGAATGAAAATGAATAGAAATGAATATGTGCTCATTCAGTGTGGCCATGAAGTAACTGTGACAACATACTGTGGACATGCATCCTAAGTGTGTCTAGAGAACTTCCCTTTGTGTGTTTTCTTTCATATCATGAAAACCTCAAGTCTGAGACAAAGGTTGTTTCAAGTGAAAGTTCGAGTTTCAGAAAATATTTCTTACCTGGTCTTCTTTTGTGAACAGTCAGCATTTGGTTGTTGGTTATAATAGTGCTATGTCTGTCAGATGGTCTTTCACTCATTGGCGCCTGCTCCAGACTTGAACTTCTTTTGGCTGTTGTCCCACTGGGTAGCAGGGCAGGAGGTGACTCTGCACCTAAAGTTCAAGGGGAAGGTGTGTATTAGTGTTTAACCACGTACAGATAGACAGATGGTAGAGTGCAGCATGGGAAGGCAAAGTGCTTCAAAGACACACTTACATTGAATTTGATATCCTGGAGGTAGAAGGCGAATGTTAGGCAAGGAAATCTTCCCTCGGTCTCCATCATCAAACTCCACCATTACTCCTCCTTGCTTCCCCTCATCTGAACAACCTAAAACAAGGTGTGCATGTTAAGGGTGCAGAAGTTAGAAACATATTTACGCACATGTATTGCAATAAATATTAGCAGACAATGTATATGATGCACATATCTCACCTCTGCGAACATAGCCAGGGTATAAGCAGCGTGAGCGTTCACTCCAGTAGGCACACACCCTTGTCCCTTCAGTGAGCACAGCCTCCGACTCTGGACGTACATCCAGGACCTGAAAGTCAAACCAAAACATAATTAGGATTCATTACAAGCAGCACAAAAACACACACATGGACATGCATGCATACACACCCACACATACACACACAACCGCCCGTATAAACCGTGTGAGAGCAATGAGGCATTGTGCAAGGGCAGCCACTGTGCCACGTTTCCAAGCGGCACTTATCTCATGCCAATGTGCCAGTCAGGGCTGAAAAGAGCGGAAGCCATGATGCAGTAAATCCTGACTTGCTGAGTAATACTAAAGAGGACCTGAATAGAGGGCTTGTGATTGCAGGTTGCCAGATCCTCCCTCCAACAATGCAGGCAGCCCCAGCATCCGCCACTCACTGGGGGCTCTTTCAGGTTGCTTTCATTTACTGTTGCCATGGCGAGGGACCCTTTGACTGATGAGGTGTGGATGTGGGTGTGTGCATCCGCAACAGCGTGTGTGTGTTCATAGTGGAGGGAGAAGGAGCTCGGTGAAAATCAGGGTATTGGTGTCACAGTCAAATAAATGGCACTTGGACAAATATAAAGACAAGAAAGGGGTATGACACAGGTAGGACAGGCTTCTCTTTGATGAGTGCTTATATGGGATTAATGCTAGTTTTGAGGATGTGAAAATTATAGCTGAGGAGTATTAGATATGACTAGTCCTGCTCATTCAATCAGGGTCATCATTAACTCTGTTTACATGCACAGTGGTATTCCCTTATTATTTGGAATTTGGAAAGGTGTCATGTAAACAGCATATTTGGATATTCAGAATTTAGTTTGTCTGAATAGGATATATGGGATATGCAGGTATCATTCCAGTCATTTCTACATGTACAACATGTTCAGATAATGCATCTCAGTAGTCAGCTCAGGTCTGCTGTGCTAGAGACAAAGATCTTCTCTGGTTCCGATCAGTGCACTAAATACAAGTCCACAATTCTGGTGAGAGGGAAAACGCACCAACTTCAAAACATTAGAACAGTCATAATATGAGCAGGGTTTTACCTACAGTGTGACCAAATATCTATAACTTGACATTTCAGAGCCGTGTTTGAAGGAATAAGAGAGGCTGAGTTCACACAATGGAACATCTGTCACCAGCAAAGAACCCTGGTAATCAGGGTATGAACAGCTGCATGTAAACAGGAATATTAGTGGAAGATTCATTTTTATAGGTCATGTACAGTAAACAGCAGGTTCAGAATTCTGTCTTTTTTCTGAATGTAACATAATATAATTTTAGAGTGACACTGTATACAATTACAATTCCTTGCATCTCCTCTGAAAACTAGAAAGCACTCAAAGAGCGCAGACCTCCACCAGTGCAGCTCATTATCATTTGAACCCATGCTCATTTCCCCCATAACGTTACTGCACCCAAAAGTAATATTCTTAAATTTATTTGACCCTCATTATTGCATTCTTTGACTATGAAAACCTACCATTAGCACTTGGAATCACTTGCATATCATTATTAGTTCAACAGTCATCAAAAATAATATTTCCATAATGGCGGTTTTCTTCTGGATGCCGGCAAAAACATAACCTCCTTGGCAGAGGTAATTAGGGGTGTGATTTGGTGAAAAAGTCATATTTCATTTATTGTCACCACTGACCTACAATTTGTGACCTTGCCTGCTCCCTTAATTATCTAAAATGTATGTACTACCAATCACATCAGACACACAAATGTAAACTACTACAAAACCTTTAATAAATACTCAAAAATATAGAACTTTGTTGTGCATTTTTACACAGCACTACTTTCTAAACACCACCACTTGCACCGGCTTATAATTATGACGCAATGGATTGTTTAGCCCTGCTAAAATGAATTAAGAGTAAAGAAAAAACTGATCAAGCCATTTTAAAGATTAAAAGTTCTGCTTTTGTTTGAATTCCCTTTGCTCTACTAGACTCACACCCAAATCCACTTTTCCAAGTCACACTGCAATCTGTATCAGAGTTCAGAGTCAGACTCTCTGGACGCTCCATTGTATGCAAACACAATGTCCTGTGCCCTCTTTGGCTGCAGTGCTGACTGATTTTGTTGGAACATGTGGGTATGATGGCTCTGCTTTAGATGGAGCAGCTGTTATTAGTGCAAAGACCAGCATCCTCCCAGAACATGGAACAAAAGTCACTTACTTGGTAAACAGTCACACTCAATGTGTACGAGAAAGTGTGGTTTAACTCACGGATCAGCAACCTTTACAATCTAAAGAGCCATTTTTGAAGCGAATGAAAAAACGATAGGTGTCTAAAGCCACAAAAATTCTTCAAACCATTTATGTGCCACGTGGCAACATGTTATTAGGTTATAAGGTTATTCTTTTTTGTTCATTTTGTTTATTAATTTGTTCATTGTCTTTAGTTTTTTGTACATTTTCTTGATTGCGTCACACATTTTGTTCATTCGCTTGATTATTTTGTTCATTTTCTAGATTACTTGCCTCAGTTTTTGTTTGTTATGTAGTCCATTTTGTCTGCTCTTTGTTGATCTAGTATTTATGTTGCTCATTTTGATTTATTAATGTGTTATTTCCTTCACTGGACAAAGCCACAGAAGCAACACCTGGGGGTTTAAAGAGCCCTGCATTTAGTCAAACCCTGGTTCTGATTGATTGATTGATTGAATATGTAGTAATTTATTGCCTTGCTGTGACCTGCCTGGGGACTACATTTGTAAATCTGAATTTCTACTACACTCCAACATAGCTACGTGTTCTATACTTGAAAACAGATGCTCATTAATATGTATTGTCCCTATGAAATAAATAAAGTAAAATAATATATTGAAGCATGACACTGGCTCCTCTCTCAAAATGCTGAGAAGTGTTTGATGAATTACAGCTTTGAGTTTGTTGGCATTGTTAAGTTGGCCTGAAAAAAAATTACACTGCTGCAAAAGTAACAGACTCATTTTCCCCTTAATATTAAAACAAAGAAATATGAGCATTATTATCAAAAATGTCAGTTTTACTGTAAGATTTTAATGCCTGAAATGCAAATTAGTTTGGTGACTGGCTTAAGTCCTACCCAGACTTAAGCCACTATCAGCCAATTAATAATGAAATGGTTAAAAAGAAAAAAAAATCACTTATTTTAATAAAGATGCCTGCTGTTGTAATATATACTGCCCTACAAAGGCAAAGTACAGGAACTCAGCAAACAGAGAATAATGACTGTAAAAGTTTTATTCATTGTCTCGGTTATTCATTTTTGGTTTTTTTTTTCGTCATTGTCAATCTTTTATTCATTTTTGTTCACTTCTTTGACCACTTGGGGAGTTTTCTATTCATTTTGCTTTACTTCCTTTCTTATTCTGTACATTTTTTGACATTTTCATTCATTATGCCTTGTGATTTAGTTCAATTTTGCTTCATTTTGTTTTTGTTTTGTTGATTTTTGTTCATTTTTCCAGATGTATTCTTCATTTTCATTCTTATTTTCTTCATTTTCTTCCTAATTGTGTGCTTTTGCTTGAATACTTTGCTCATTTCATTCATTTTCAGTGAAAACACAGAAGCCAAAGTGCAGTAAGTTTTTGCTTGCATGCATTGTGTTGACAAATTTGATACGTATTTTTCCTAAAATTGGTACCATGTAAATCAGATGCCACAAGGTCTCATTCCAGTCTGAACTTTGACCAAATATGGAGTTCCTGCTTTTTGCCTTTGTAGTTTATATAGCAAGTTGGTTAATCAGTTTTTGTATAATTACACCAATAATAACCATCTCTTCAAATGTCTTTATCATTGCTGATGTGAGCCTTTAAACAACATCATTACTTTGCAGACTGCAGGGTTGTAAAGTTCACATCGCCTCCCATTTAAACCCCAAAACCCGAGTGGATCCAGGTGTTAGTGGGATTAATCCACCCACACACAGAGCTGACTTTAACCGACATTTACGGAATCACACACAAAGATCCTGCCTTCCATCTGTTCATATTCACCAAAGAGGCTTAGAGGGCCTCAGTGACACAAGAGACAGTTAAAGCATGTTAAAACAGACAGCAGAGGACACAAAAAGTGTAGGAGGCAACGGTTGATGGGGTGGGGGGATGTGGGGGGACTAAACAGCCCCAAAGAACGGGTATATTTCATTCAAGTGTTTTAATTCAGTTAGGTGAACTTACAGCTTCCTGTAGTAGTTGTTCCAATGAGTAGATTCTTGGGCGGTTTCCTCGTTCGCCATCGATAACGATGCTGAAGCTAAAGAAAAAGCAGAGCAGAAAGAAAAGCTGAGACTATTTTCAGCTTCTTGTGTTATTCTTGTCTTTCTGTGTCATATACTACTCCCACTCCCACTGTTATTATAGCATCTCTTTGCTGCTGGAGCCACAGCTGTGCTGACACTGTGAGCCAGGTACCGGGATTTGTTATGTAACGAAGAATAAGATGAAGAGACGCTGGGAATGACTTTATACTTCTAACTCTGTTATTCAGTGACATCAGGAAGGATGTGTGGTAACCTGTGAGTATATTTATTATGTTTATTTCCATAAACTTCCGGTGTGTCAGCTTGCAGAAATATCACTTTGCAGAGATGTGCTCCACATACTGTAGATGAAATGTGCATGGCTGTAGGTTGACATTATTACATTTTGACTTATTTAGTTCAAGACCTAAATGATACATGCGATGTCTCTTTTGAAATGAAGCCATAATAGCTCACTTTTTAATTAATTGATAAAGTTAAGCATATGAACAAAAGAAAAAGACCATAAACTGCTTCCATGAACATTTATATAGCTCAGTTTATATGCTCAAAAAGGAGTAGGAAAAGGTATATACTTCTTTACGCTTTGTTAATTAATAATTATCATTAACTCCTTTGAATCAACATGTTATAAGAGTTTTGAGTAGTTTATCCTTTAAAATGTGAAAGGTGATAAAATGTATGAGAATGAACACTGAACTTATTTTCAAAGTGTTCAGATGCATAAATCAACAGCTTGTATGATCCAAAATGAACAAAATAATTTATAAAATAAAAAATAACAAGCAAACTAATCAACAACATTGAAAAATAAATAAGATAACAAATAAATGTACAACCCAATGAAACAACTAAATGTCCCAGAACCCACTTTGGGTCACAACTGGGTTTACAAAAGACAGCATGATTAGACATTTACACTCTTGAACTGAAGTAGTGTGTGTGTACTTACATGTCTGGCAGGTCCAGAGTGTGAACTCTGGCAGCGTAAAGAAGTTCATCCTCCTTCGAGATTAGAACCTTCAGCCCGTCAGTGAGGAGTTCTTTGGTCAGGACACAGTTGGGGACTGCAGAGGAGGAAGCAAAGATCACAGTTTTCATAAGTGAAGATGATGATGCTGCTGCTGGAAAACATTCAGTTATGTTTCACCATGGGGGGTAGATTACAGGAGGGATGGGGATTCATTAGCAACATGTGCACATGTCCCTAATACAGTTTAAACTTATGCCTTTCTGTTTTATTTTAGGCATCTTTAAAAACATGTGAGCACTCGTGCCTCACAGCTAGAAGGTCCTGGGTTCGATCCCAACACCGGGTGGTGGGGCCTTTCTGTGTGGAGTTT
>JAQQAE010005487.1:0-17575 GCA_029823295.1 Pseudamia nigra | reverse complement strand
TGACACTTTGGGCATTTTCACTAAGGGGTGTACTCACTTTTGTTGCCAGTGATTTAGACATTAATGGCTGTATTTTTGTTATTTTGAGGGAACAATAAATGTACACTGTTATATAAGCTGAACACTGACTGCTTTTCATTGTGTCAAAATGTCATTTCTTCAGTGTTGTCCCATGAAAAGATATAATTAAATGTCTGCATAAATGTGGAGGGTGTACTCACTTTTGTGAGATGCTGTATATATTGTCCCATGTATGTAATGCTGTGTTTGCATTGCATATATGGAAACTCAAACTAAACTAAATGCTTGTACATTTTAGTGTTTCTCACCATAGGGAGATCCTGCAGTCGATGGAACTCTGGGTGGTTGGTCCTTTGCCGGAACTTGAGGAAGAGGATGACAAAGGCTACAGCCGTGGCGACAATAAACACTGACAGAATGCCGGCGAGCAGGGGGTCTAAAGGTGAGCTGGGTGGGTGGTGAGGACCCTTACGGTCTACATGACACAGAGAAACATTCATTGTAATAATAGAGTCATCTATTATTTCTTATTACTCAACCATACCTTCATCTCCAACATTCAGTTCAGACGGGGCATCCTGGTGCGCCGGGCCAGCAGCTCGGGCTGTGACTAAGCCCTGAGGAACACCTGCGGTCGGTGGCTGTATGGGTGCAGTGGTCAGGGTTCCAGACGGTGTGACAGAGCTTGTATCCTGAGCGGTGCTGTCTGACTGAGATGAAAAGGTGCTGAGGGCATCTGTGGTGAGTAGGACTGTGCCTTCAGAGGGCGACAGGCTCTGCACGGTCAGTGTGAATGAAAGGTCTGAAACAGCAGGAAGTGCAGTTAATACAGTATCATGAAACAAAGTGTGTACCGGTACATTACACATCAAGATCATATCATTTTTAGGTCTTCAGGAGTTTTTCATTTTTATTTAGGCTTTCAGTTTGCTTAGTTTAAGTTATTTTTACACATGCATAAGTTATTGTTATTCTATGCTCTAGTCTTTGGATTATGACCAAAGTCTTCATTTCAAGAAGCTAAAAATGGTGAAAGAATGTATCACATCAACTGTGATTATTGAATGTCACATATGTAACACATAACAAAATAACCTGACTTGATCTAAAAGCACCTAAAGATTGTAAGTAATTATATTTATCTACTGTATATTGTGAACAGTTACATACAGTACATTGTAAATCATGGTGACAATGCAAATATAAAGTAAGAAGATAAGCAGAATTTATCTATAAGTAATTTTATATTTCTCTGTATTGCAAGTAATTATATATGTTGCTGATTATGGTGAGAATGCAAATATAAAGTGTCAAAGTATCCTGATTTGATCTGTAGGTAATTATATATTATAAGTAATAATATATACTGTATATACTAAGTAATATTAAAAACACCCAATCAGATGCAGTGTAAGATATATTGATGCAGAGTTCCTAGTATGAATTTTTTTCCCTGCTTTGTGTTAAAATTTTTCAGAGGCACAAAACCAAACAGTTTTTCACTGAAGTGATTACATTTTTTGAATAAGGACATAATTATGTTTGTGACACCTTTGACACACACATCACAAGTCAGTATCTGCTGATAGTCTGTTCCCTTTTCCTTCTGACATTTTGGCACGTTTCACTCAGACCTCCATAGCCCAACGCCAACGAGCATAATACACTTTGAGGTAAATTCACAAACATGACCAATCCTTAATTTTCGCTGACTAACCCTGGTTGTGGACACAAGTAGAAACATGTGAAATGCTTATTTCTTAATCTCAGTCCTATTCTGTTTTGAGTTGTACTCATATTAGTCATTGTGGGCATGTATATTTACTTCATAACTTTGCTCAACGAAAAATCCAGACTCCAAAGCCAGATGTTACCTAGTATATATTTACATTGTAAGTAACTATACATGTGTTGTAAATTATGTTGTGATCCCTCTTTGTTCTGTCTTAAATGTGTATGATAGATGAAAAACTGCATTGCAGTTACAAATGAGTACTGAAGAGGAATTGAAGACTGGAAAAAATAATGCAGATGGAGAAACCAAAAATGTTGCTTGACCTGGAGCATGGGGCCTTTAATTAGCAACAGGAAAATGGATATGATATCTGAAATAGCAAATAACAGTAAAATTCATTGCAATATCGCATTTGTTTTTTTCCCAACAATAGTTTTTTAAGCAATATCGTTATTTTCTCTATTATTTTACATATTCTGGTACTGTGCAAAACCCTGCTGCTGATGAAAACACAGCACTTCCACAGACATTAAAGGCATCGTGTTTGTTGTTGCGGCTTGAAGAAATGTGTGTTCAAAGCAGCACCAGCATCAAAGCCATAAAACGCCTGCGTCATAGACTTTGTTTTCGTAGATCAAGCCAGCAGCACAATAATGGCGGCAGTGACCACTCTGCTCATTGATGATTCTGTACAGCTTTTGGCAACTGATGCAAATAAAATGTTTAGTTGTAATGCTGTGAGTATAACACTCCGCCTTTAAAATAGCTCTTATAAAATATGTCTGTAAATACATCTTTGATATTATTTTAGGTCATGGGCTTCATTTCTGGTGTGAATTTTGCAGTTGATCATGTTTTATTAGACAAATTTGCATTGAAGTGTTTTGTCCACTTCGTTAAATGAAATTTATTGCAGGACTGAGGTATTATGTTGACAGCCATTATTGGACTGGAAAAAAAAATAGGTGCATAGAGCCACAAAAAAATATTTGAACCCCTTGTGTGCCACCTGACATTTTAGCTGGCAACGCATTAAATTCACTGTGTTTATTGCTTTAATTAGTTTTGTTTATTTCGTTTATTATTTTGTTCATTTATTTGGTTATTTTATTCATTTCTGTTCATTTTTGAGAATTTTTGCTCATTAGTCTCAGTGTTATTTGTGTTATTTACTTGACTATTTTGTCCATTTTGTTGACGGTCTTGCACATTTTGTTTTCATTTTCATAATTTGTGTAAATTTTGCTCATTTTACGGATTATTTAGCTGAGTTTTCTCTCAATCATTTCGTATTTTGTTTATTTTTTGCCATTTTTTGATGATTTTGTTCATTTATTGGATTTTTTTCTTTCAGCTTCTTTCAGTTTTTGTTCAATGTTTAGTTCATTCGTTTTCTTCTTTTTGTTGATTTAGTGCTTATTTTTGATCATTTTCATTTATTGTACCCCTGAGCCACTATAGAGGGGCTAAAGAGCCACATATGGCCCTGGAGCCACATGTTGCAGACCAGTGGACTGTGGCAAGAAAAAAAGAATCCCAGTTTTTGCAGCGTCAAGTACGTTCATAATTTCAGTGTTTTGTCTCTGTGATGTCATTGTAAAACATGGTACTGTAAATGGTGAATGGTCTACCCAACGGCACTTTACACTGCTTTCCATTCACCCATTCTCACACACATTCACACACCAGTGACACTCACTGGGAGCGACTTGGGGTTCAGTGTCTTGCTGAAGGACACTTTGGCCTGTGGACATGAGAGGGGATCAAACTGCCAACCTTCCAGTTCATAGACGACCTACTGAGCCACAGCCACCCCTAAACATGGTTTTTCATCACTAAAACTGCACTAAAGCAGCCGTTTCACAGGGTGTCAATGGCGTTTATCTGTTAAAAATAAAAATGATAAACAATGACTAGAGAAGCATATTTAGAATGGGTTTATGAAAACAAATGGTGATTTTTTTTTTTTTTTTTTTTTTGGTTTTCCAGTTTGTAATTTTCTCTGGTAATATAGTCAATCGACTCCATTCCACAGCCCTATATAGAGGTTTCAGATTTTTATGTCACTCAGTGTAGCTTTATAGCTGCTAGTTTTGGTGAAATCGAATTCTCTGTCACACTAAATACAAACTGACTGAGCGTGTTCTTCCATCCCTTTCAGCGTGTTTACTGTTTACAGCTGTTTACATCGTGTTGACAGCTCCTGCTGATAGCTGAGACGTGGGCTGGGCGGCTTTATGGCCAGTGTGTTTACAAGCGTGACTGCTTTTCTGCGGATACAACCAAGTAAGACAGGATGTGAGCAAAATGGTTCCATGATACAATATACAGTCTGCTTGTGTCTAGGTGTGTAAAAGTGAAGCCTTGAGTCTCATTGTGGAGGAATTTTGGCCGCCTCATCTCTGCAGAATTGTTGTAATTCAAACACACTGGAGGGTTTTTGAGCATGTGCTGCCTTTTTTAAAATCATGCCACAGCATCTCAATCGGATTCAGGTCAGGACTTTGACTAGTCCACTCCAAAGTCTTCATTTTGTTTTTCTTAAGCCATTCAGAGTTGGACTGGCTGCTGTGTTTTGGATCATTGTCCTGCTGCAAAACCCAAGTGCACTTCAGCTCGAGGTCATGAATAGATGGCCGGACATTCTCCTTCAGGATTTTTTTGTAGAAATAGAATTCATGGTTCCATATAACACAGCAAGTCTTCCTGGCACTTTTTCACACAGGGCCATGCAAGTTTTTCATTCAGTTTTTTCTCCTTAAAACAAAAAAAAACATAATTTAAAAACTGCATTTTGTGTTTACTTGTATTTCATTAAATGTATTATTTAAATTAGTTTGATGATCTGAAACATTTAATTGTGACAAGTTTAGAAAAAGTAAAAAAATCAGGCAGGAAGCAAGCACTTTTTCACAGCACTGTAGCAATTTCACACATGCCATTCTGTATAATAATTCCTGCATAAATCTTTTAATGGTGATAAATTAACCCTTTTATGCATGAATGGTTTGAAAAACAGGATATGACATTTTCAGCTTTGTGGTACTTCTAAACCATCTTTAAAATAATTAATTTGAGCATGGTAGTGGGTGAAAATGGTTACATTATGTCCATCACAGCATACCAGTTCAGTGAAATACAGTAATAATTATACTTTATTTACTATTTGATAATGTATTTTTAAAAATTATGAATCAGCCACACAATTTATATAGTATTTTTTTGCATTTCAGTAGTATATATAAGGCCAAATAGTGCTTGCTATTGCAAATACTGTGGCTTGAATTAGTGTGAATAATTATACAGCCCTACAAAGTGCAGTAACACGGCAAACTGTAAAATAGAGAAAGAAAGAGTTGAAAGTTTGGAGTTTTGTTGTTTATTTTCTTTATTGTTTCGTCTTTTTGCATAAATTCAGTTTCTTTGCTCTGCAACTTCTTGATTGTTTTGCTCATTTTGTCTATTGTTCTTCTTACTTTATTTATTTTGTTTGTTTGTGCATCTACTTTGGTTCATTCTCATTTGTTTATTTAGCTTTTTATTTAGTTCATTTTTGCTCTGATTTTGTTCCCTTTTTCTTCATTTTTTGATGGTTCTCTTTATTTGTCTTCTGATTTTGTTCATTTTTTGTTCATTTTTCTTCTAATTTTGTTCACTTTTACACATTTTCCTTACTGTATTGTACCTTTTGCTTCTCACTTTGCTATTTTTCCCTGATTATTTTGTTCATTTTAAGTCAACAGACTCAGTGACCTCTTGCATTTTGCTTTGCTTTTTGCCTATTTTTTAAAATTACTCTAAATTTAATGTTGCCTTGCAGGGCAGCGCTGTGGATGCCATGTGTGAAAGGGTTAAAGGGCACTTTGATCAAAGAGCGACTTACATGTATTGTTCTACAGGCGGGAACAGTGGTGACAACAGGTTCAGAGTGGTTGAAACAGTGAAATGTTGTTATGCCATGTCTAAGAGATAACATGGTATCAGCTCAGACAGTTATATTTATCCAATCTATATCGGGAAATGACTCGAATAAGGTCATAGGACATGTTGTGATCTGAGTCCAGTCATGAGGGTCATAGGAGGTCTGAAGCTGCCGCCGCCGCTGGCGACTGAGCCTGGTCTGAGCAGGGTGTCAGTGTTTGCAAACAGCCAGCTTTCACTAAACGTGGGTTTACTGTTTAGAAGAAGCAAACAGTCTAGAAACACAAATGTCAATCCAAAAATTGAAGAATTACGAATGCCACATGATCCACTTTTGATTGCTTTTACTGTATTTACTCTTTATTTTTTGATGCCACTATTTATACAGTTTATTGCATTATTTGTATTTATATTAACATTTTGCATTGTTTATCTTGTTGTAACAATGTAGTATATTTGTCATTTGGGTGCCTTAGTCTTTTACATTTGTCTTTAAAAGCCATTATGTTTCCTTTCAGGCTTATTGCTGCAGATTCACTGGATATTTCACTGGTCACTGGTTACTAGAAAAATAACAAATTGACATATTTTCAACAGTATGTAGAATCAGAAGGTATTAATTAAAATATACTCTACAAAATATGAGCAAATGTATTTATGTAACCAGATCAATGTAACAAAAGTGCAGATTCAAACTAGTTAAGTATTTGTCCCAATTTATTGAAGTTTACAAAATACTTCACAAAAATTCATTCAGAAAGTGCAAAGTAAAATTTAGTTACATTTGCTTATTAATGCAATAATAAATGGTGTAGTTCTTCATGATAAATTAATAGAATGCATGTGTTGTCTTGGAAAAACAACCTTTAAGGCAGGTCATGTTTATAAGAGCTTCATATGCATTTTTAGTTTGGCAGTGACTATACTGAAGAGAAGCTGTGCAGGCCTCTGAAATCCAAACAAGAATCTACAAAATGCGCAAAATAATCAAGATCATGAACAAGATTTAACAATATAACTAGTAAAATAATCAAAAATGAACAAAACAAATCATAAAACAAACAAAAAGTGACCAAAACAATCAAGTGAATAAGCGAAAAACAAAATAATAAATAGTTAGATAAAACTGAACAAAATGATCTGCAAAATTATCAAAAATGAACACAAATACTCTGCAATTATTTATTTTATTTTTTTTGTAACTCTCGGCACATCTTTTTTTCTTTTCTGTCCAACAATAGCTCTTTAGATTATAAAGATTAGATTGCAAAATCACAGCTCAAAGAAATGCACAGATTACCTGAGGGAGATGCAGTCGGGTCACCTTGCGTTATGACGGTAGGTGTATTTGTGTTTAGAGATGCAGCCTCTGCAGAGTTTGTCATGAACAGACTAGTTGTGTATTCTGCATCCGGTGCATTTTCTGAATGCACTGTCCTTTCAGACTTGGCTGTGGCTTCAGTTGAAGTTTCATTCCTGCTGGTGGGATCGTGTGTCTGTAGGACGTCATTCCCAGGACCCTCTGTCGGCTGGGGAGATGCTGAGGTTCCAGTATGACTCGAGGTGAAGACAGGAGGCAAAACACTGCTCTGACCTGTAAAATAAAAATACATCCTCGTGGGAATTTTGTTGTGGTTGCACTTATTTTTGTCTACATTAATGATCCTGAAAGGAATGGGTATTTAGAGGTGTCTACAGAAGTAAAATGACCAAAAAAGAGCAAAAACAATGAAAATGAGCAGAAAATCAACAAAATAACCAAGTAAATTAACAATAATGAAAAAATAATCAAGTAAATGAAAAAAAATAAACAACAAAATGATCAGAAAAGCACAAAATAATCAGGTAAACTAACAAAAAGGAACAAAAAATGAACAAAACAATGAACAAAATAAATTAAAATGGAATATATAAAGAATGACCCCCTCCTAGAATCACCACCTAATTGTGGTGGAGGGGTTTGCATGCCTGAGTGAAGTGATCTGTCGGAGGCAATTAGCCCCTGGTAGGGTCTCCCAAGGCAAATTTGTCCTAGGTGATCGGTCAGACAAAGAACAATTCAGAGGACTCTTATGATGAAGATCAGGAGCCAGAGTACCCCGCCCCCTCCCCCTCCCTGAAGCTGGGCCTGGTGGCCAGACCTCCAGCCATGGGGTCTGGTCAGGTACAACCTAAAAAAGGAACATGGCTCTGCCTTCCTGTGGGCCCTCCACCTGCAGGAAGGGTTGTAAGGGTCCGGTGCTGTCAGCTGAGGGCGGGGGCCTGGGGAGAGGGAAGTCTGGGCTTCTCTGCTGAGGCTGCTGCCCCCGGCACCCAGATGAACAGAAGATAATGGATGGATGGAACAAAGAATGAGTTTAAATGATCAAAATAACCAGTAAATCTTGCAAAAAGCTTATCATGATTAAGAATTTTTTTTCAAGCTGTTTGACTGTAAACAATGTTTAGCATTGTGTATTGTGACATTAAAGTGGTTTTAGATGTAAATTTATTGACAAATAATATGCACTTGATATTGTTACTTGTAGGATAAATGTTAGAAGACAGTGTGTATGTGTCCACATTATGAAGTTACTCATGACTTTTTTACTCTTACTCAAGTACTTATTTTATGAATACTTTTACTTGAATCATTTCACCATAAAGTAATTGAAAGTATTTTTCTAGTTGAGTTTTCAACACTGTTGTTGCTTTCTGTGATTCTCTATATGTGCACTTACTGTGTATCTCATTCTTGTGAAGCTTTTTTAACTGCCGCTATGGGAAGAAAGTCTATTGACTTTAGATCCTGTGGGAGTAATTTGTTACACTATGTTGTTTTTATATTAGACTGAAAGGTACAGGACCAGAATGCACCGGGCTGGGCCTTGTGGTTTTCTAAAAGCACAGAAGACACATGCAGGAACCATATGATTGGCGCTATAGAAATAAAAATTGAATTGAATTGAATGATTCCTTTGTTCTTTGTTTGCTTACTTGTGTTTGGATTGAATAAACCACAAAAAACAGACAACCTTTTTTTGGACAATGGACTTCTTTTGCATGTGTGCACTACAAACCCTGGTGTAGCGGTGATTATTTAATTTATTGATGTTTGATTTGAGTTGGATGATTTACTTTCGGACAAATGGCCACTACAGACCTAGAGGTCTGTTTTTATCACCATAAAAATGTAGTCATTCTATTCAGAAAAGTGAATATAGATTTCAGCTTTCACTTTTTTTTTTCATAGTACTGTAACCCAATGAGCAGGATAAGAATGTATTTGTGTTCTACACTCCCCTCATGATGCCCATCTGTGGGAATGAGTATTTGGTGACATGTTTGGATCTAAGTCACCCAATGTGCCTCAGAAAACCCCTGAGGATGTGTTTGAACTGAGCTTTACCAAAGTAATCCACAAAATAAACAGAAATGAATAAAATAGTCAAGAAATTCTGTAAGAATAAATAAAATAATGAACACAAATGTCTTTTGCTTTGTCTTTTTGGAGAAAATTAACAAAAAATAACAAAATGAGCAACAAAATTGAACACAAGGGACAAAATAACGAGCGAAAAATTAACAGAAATGAACAAAATAATCCAGAAAGTGTACATACGTTCATAGTAGATAATTGTCCTGCTTGCATATATCTTACATTATGGGGCTTGAGAGGCTTTATATGGTTTAAACTTAGCAATTCAATACATACAATATTAATTGTAGCATTCAAAGTATTGTGTTGCAAAAATATCTAGGATCAGATCGTAGTTTAGCCCCTGCATGGTGTTAAAACTTGGATGTTGGTGGCAATTTGCCTAAAAATGAGTGGCTGAGCATAGAAAAACACCTGATCAAATCTGTGCTGCGCAGCCAGTGAAGAACATTGTATTTGTGATGAAATAGTCAGCAGGATGCAGATCTTTATGAACTTTTCCTAGATGAACCCGGCTGTTCAGAGCATCGTCTGCCAAATCAGCACAGGTCCTCGCGTCAACAGGATGTCAGCTCTGTTCTCATCAAACACGAAGACTCACACGGATGCCACCTACCTCTGATCTGCGATGAGCCGGTAAGGATCACCAACGCGCACAGCGCCAAATTAATTTCCAATTTCATCTCATCCGCAGTCCTCACAAAAAAATTCAGCTTTTCAACGGTACCAGCTCTGTTTGTTTTGCTCTATGTGAGGTGGTTTCCGTTACGTGATTTGACAGGGCACATCATCAGCGCTAAAAATATCCTGAGGGAGTCGGGCAGAAGAGGAGCAGGGGTGGGGCTGCATGGCAGACTGCGGCCGCAGCGGCGTCTGCGCATATTCTGCGCCTTCAAAAGAGCAAAAAGTCGACTTGTTCCCATCGTAAATTCATCTTAGAGCTCTCCCTACCGTGTTGTCCTCTCTGAACTACTCATCCCTATTGCTATTCCTGTTAAATGCATCAATTTGCACTAGCTGTTGCTCCGCTCATGGTGCACCCAATCAGATGTCAGTGCGTCAGAGACGCAGCTGTCTGCGTCGAGAGCGCCTGTTGTGGATCAGCGTTGACACTAACGCGCTATACTAAGATGAGTTTACTGTCCTGAAAATGATTGTCGACCTGAGGGGATGCAGTTTTCCAGACATTTGCAATGTTTCTTAAATAAGAGTCCGTGTTTTCTGGTGGGAATGTGAGACATCAACTTTTAAGTCCCCACAGACAGGTCCGTGTCGTCACGCCTGAGCTCACATGTGCCCGACGTGGACAGCTGACCCGCTTCGTCCTTGTCACTGTGCAGTGACTCTCATCTGACCAGTCAATGGTTAGTTTTCTGATCATTTTTTTTTATCTTTCAGGCTTTGATTCGTGAAGCAATAAGGGGAATACTTGGCATTGCACGGGATGGAGCCGCCAGCCAATCCGGGAGAGAGCCCGGTGGAGTTGGAGTTAACCGTGGAGAACGTGGAGTCGGTGAGTCGAACCAGCCACTTCAGTGGATGGCTGATTCTTGCATGAAGCTTACAGGTGCATCTTCTGGAATATAAGCCAAAGTAAATGCTCTGAATGGAATCTGTGCAGCACAGGAGGATATGTTACAACCACCACAACAAAAAGGAGCTGGCAGCATTTCACAGACCTACGTACACATTTTGTTACAATATACAGTATAATTAAAAACTGCTATTCTGTTGTCAAAATCCAAGCAGAGGCTTTTCAATTGTGACAGCCTAGATTTAGTGGACCGTTTGTAACATGAAACCAGCTATAGACAAATGCTGCCCTAATAATAACTCTCCATGCGCTTTGGATTAGTTACTATGACAACATTTTTAACTCTATTCACACAGTTGGTCGTCCTGCACGCTTGGTTATTGATGCTTTTTGTGACAGTAAATAAAATCAAGTGCGCTCCTGTGTGCACTTAGGCATTTAAGAATCACTTCTAACATCCCGACCCATTATGAATATGGCTGAAGTACATATACACTTCTACACAGCTGACACAGTAAGTACCTTTTACCACGCTCTCTTCCTTTAGGCTCTGTATCAGCTCTATTTTGACCCTGACATGGCCCATAAGAATGCTGCCCAGAAATGGTTGACCCAAGCTCAAGCCTCTGCACAGGCATGGCAGTTCTGCTGGGCCCTGCTAAGTCCAGACAAGGTACAGTACGTTCTAGGCTGTTACAGAAGTGTGATCCAAACAGCACTTTTGAATTTTTACATATTTACAATAGCATGAATAAATGTTCCCTAGAGAATTTCTGGTTATTTCTTAATCTAAAACCATCAAAACCCATCAAACACTCAGATGCTCCCTGAGGCACTTCAGGTCATCAACAGCCTCCAATGGTGAAGGTTAGAAAAGTGTACTGTTCCAGAGGGATAATTTTGGACCAGTGTTTCATAAATTTGTTTAATGTGACTTACATCATTGTTAATGTATTAATAACTTCTACTAGGTTGGTTTTAAAATGTTTCAAGCAGTCACCAACCTTTCTCCATTGGCAAAGTAGTATAGACACAATGAGTAACAGTTGAAGTAAGGTAGTAAGGGCAAATTATGAAGGGCTAAATGTTTTTACATAATTGCTAAGACACTAATAAACACTATGTGAGACTATTTGAGTCAGTGACCACACCACAACCTCCTGTACTGTCAATTATGTGCTCTAACTGTGCTCATTTTAGAACTGCTTTCATACAAATGTCTACAATTTCTGTGGCAAATTCTCTGTGAGTTGGTTTCTTTCGAAGGCTATTTGAAGTGATCATCAAAGTCCTTCTATGATAAAGTAAGGTGATGATTGTTAAAAATGAGGGAGTAAGAATCTTCATGTTGTTAATCTGTCTCTCGGCAGCTCCCAGAGGTTCAGTTTTTTGGTGCCAGTACCCTCCACACTAAGATTTCCCGACACTGGAGTGACCTACCCACAGACCAGCATGAGAGCTTGAAGATGCAGCTTCTCTCCCAAATCTTACACGTCTCCTCGGGTCCCAAAATGGTGCTGACAAGATTATGTATAGCCTTGGCGTCTTTGGCCCTTAACTTGATTCCACAGGTTTGGTCCCAGCCAGTGGCCGACATGGTGAGGGCATTCCAGCCTCAGAAACCTGACTCTAAAGATGGTTCAGAAGTTGCTCAGGACCCTCAAGCACACTGCCTCACTCTTCTGGAGCTCCTCACTGTACTCCCAGAGGAGTTCCAGAGCAGCAGGCTCACTCAAACACGCCGTGCCCAGTTGAGGGAAGCCCTGACTGCGGAGTGGTCGGCGATGTGCCCCCTGCTGCGTCAGCTGCTCCAGAGTCAGGACTCTTCAAACCAGGTGAAGGAGAAGGTGCTCCGGTGCTTTTCCAGCTGGGTGGGGCTGGATGTGCCGTTAGGGGAGAGTGAAGAGCTGGTCCAGGACTGTTTTACTGCACTATCCAACCCAGAGCTATTTGACAATGCCGTAGAGACGATTGTAAGCGCCATCTCACAGCCTGACTGCCAGAGGTACAGTACAGTAAAGGGTAGAGTGGTGAAATATAACATAAATATATGTAACATAAGTAATAGTATATTATAATATACCATATTTTCTGGACTGTAAGGCACACCCTCCAAAAATGACCAATTTTTATATTTTTTCCATACATAAGGCACACCGGATTATAAGGTGCATTACGCAACACAAAGCTTAGATAAGTCAAACTTTATTAAAAATTTAAAATATTATAAATTGAACATTTATTTAAGGCTTTCCACAACAACTCTCAACATTGTTCAGTTGTAACAGCATATACAAACCTATACATTCACTTTTTAAGTGTATTCCTAAATTAAACATACCAGTATTTGTTTCATTAAATAAAACAAAACTCAGATAAGTCAAACTCTATTCAAGTGTTTCCACAATAACTCAACATTATTCAGTTGTAACACAGCACAAACAAACCTATACATTAATGTAATGCATAGTAATGTAATGCTTGTACACACAGCAAAAGCATTTTGACAGATTTTTGAGTGCCGTGTACCACGTACTGACCTCGAACCGACTTTACGGTAAGCCCAAACCAGGAAAAATCCTTATGTAAGGCGCACCTGAGTGTAAGGTGCACTGTCGAATTTTGAGAAGAATAAAGTATTTTTATGTGCGCCTTATAGTCCGGAAAATACGGTAAGTACTTCTCCCTGTCAAGCGAAAAATGTAATATATTAATTTTTAATGTTTTATAAAAATATAAGCAGTTCCTTTGTGAGTTGAGAACATTTTTTTGCCTCTTAAGATAAATGCTCTTTAAAAACCCTTAGATTATGGAAAAATGTATTATCTCAAAGCCAAAAACAGGACTGAAATAAATGGTTCTCACAAGCCAGTGATGCTACAAAACATCTTGATCTTGTTGATCTGTCCAAGTGCTGTCAAATTGGAATGTCAAAATGTCAAAATTAGAATGAATCTTAAAATATACTTGAGTGAAATGCAACATAAATGTTAATGCTTAGTAATATTAATCAAAAAATATCATATATAATAGTAAAACACTGGTTATAATCATTTTACTGCATGCATGTTGCTCATAATACTTAAACACGTAAGATTTTAAAGGCACAACCTCTAATTGTACCAGAGAATTTCAGTTTAGGAATATTTGTGAGATGGTAAAATCATGTGCTTGCAGGTACATCAATGCTCTGGTGAACTTAATGCCCCTGGTCCTGGGTCTTTACGACCAGCTGAAGACAGCTGCTCAGGATGGGGACATGGAGACGTCACACGGCATCTGTCGTATTGCTGTTGCCATGGGGGAGACACACTCCAGGTACGGTTCTCCATGCAGACTCATAGATGCTGCTGTGTTATGAGCTGGCTTCAGTATATGGCTTTTATTTCTTGATTGGGATCACTGTGTTTGTTTACGACAGGGTTTTGTTGGAACAGGTGGAACACTGGCAAGAATATCTGGCCTTGGTCAACATGATTCTGTTCTGCACTGGGATCCCTGGACACTACCCTGTCAGTGAGACCACCAGCTCTCTCACTCTCACCTTCTGGTACACTCTGCAGGTATGGGGACTCTGGGAGTAGATCTGAAATAGATGGGGCATGATTCTACCAAACTGCTGTCCTTCAACCATGTATTGATTTTCGACTGCATGTCCAGGTCTATGAAGAAGAATATGCACATTTTAATACAATGCCAATTGTAAAAAAAAAAAAGGGCTCTAAATAAAAACACAATGCAATGATTTGCAGAACTCATAAACCCATATTTTATTCCCAAGCCACAGATTACACAGACGGAATTTTGTTGCCTGTGTTCCAACTTTTTTGAGATGTATTGCTGTCATCAAATGCAAATGATGACAGCAACACATCATTTGTTTAGGAATATTTGTTGCCATTTAATGGTAAAATGTCTCAGTTTCAACATCTGATGTCTTGTTTATGTTGTATTGGGAATAAAATATGAGTTTGTGAGTTTTACTAATCATTTTATTATGTTTTTATTTATATTTTAAACAGCATCCCATAATTTTTGGAAATGGGATTGTATTTATAACACCATCATTTACAGTTTCACTCCTGAAACTTGCATTCTTCTCCTTTACGACAATGTAATGACTAGCTTTGTCCGTGACTGCTGTGTTTGTTCCCATTCTATAAATTTTCAATGTGATCTCAATGATGCTAAGTCATCACATTTTACTGTATATTATTTTTTGCAAACGCAAAAATGAAATAAGGGGAAGCTTTATTGTCCTCACAGGGACATTTGTCTTAGACAACAGTGCAACAGAAGTGGTATCATTCTGTTCATTAACAACAGCAGTAGAAACACATACAAAAAGAAAGTACTGTAGATACAACACAGTCTACACTGTCACAGAGTACTGTAGGTTGTACTCTGATGAGGCAAAGATAAACACAGTCCCATTGTCTGGCTTATACTACACATGCCCTGAATATTGCACCATTTTCTGCAAAGGCAAACACTGCACTGTGTAAGTAAAATACAGGAGGGGTCCTTCAAGATTCTTTGTGCACGTCTAAAAATTATACTCTCAAAGATAGATTCCCAGAACTGGGGGTCGTGTTTTCCAGTCATTTTCATTGCAGATTTCACCAGTTTTTCAATCTTCGATTTGTTCTGAACAGTGAGAGCCAAACCAGGCTGCCATCACATATCTGATCAAACTCTCCAACACAGCTTTGTCGTATGTGATGTTGATTTTGGTACTCACGCCAGACAATCTGAATCTGTGGAGAAAACGGAGTCTTTGCGCCATTTTAGTACACAAGTCTACATGTACAGTACATTACGTGTGAGTAATTTATCTATCTGCCATCCCAAGACTGCAATAACACCCAAAAGAGATTACTGAGTTACAAAATATTATGTTTTTATAGTTGACAAACTACAAAAACACCTAGATAATAAACTGGTAGTCAGACGATATGGAATGCATTTACTTTAATGCAGTCGTAGATCCTGCTGAAAAAGGTGACAATGTGTCAAAAATCAATTTCAGCTAATTCACTAAAATGTTAAAATGGCTGGTCGCCAAGATGTTTTAAATGTTATTTTTCAAAATCAATCTAAAACAATAACATAATATTTATGAATTCAAACAGTATATTCAACTTACTGCTTTGTCAACTATTATGTTAGTTTCAATCATATAATAAAAGAAGCTAAGATCTGCTGTCCCACATGTACACATGTGAGGGTCAGGACAATGCTGACTTTCCAAGCTTCTTTTCTTGAATGCTAATATAATATGTAATTTATCATTTCTTGCTTGTTCAGGACGACATCTTGTCATTTGATGAGGACAAACAGGTGGTTTACCTGCAGGTCTACCGGCCGGTTTACTTCCAATTAGTGGACGTGCTGTTACATAAATCCCACTATCCGTCCCAGGGAGACTACGACTCCTGGTCCGCTGACGACAAAGAGCAGTTCAGGATCTACAGGTCAGGGGGGGTCACTGGGAACAGAGAAAGTGCCATTGATTTTTCCACTCAATACGCCAACAAACATGACACTGTTGTCAAAGCCTGGGTATTACAGTTTATCTCCAACTATGTTTCTGTGGCTGCGTTACATTCCAGAGTGGACATCTCTGATACTCTCATGTATGTGTATGAAATGCTGGGAGCTGAGCTGCTGAGTAACCTCTATGACAGGCTGGGCCGACTGCTGATGGACCCCGAGCAGTCCACAGTATGGCAGGTAATGTAAGCCCTAATACTGAAGGAATACAGTGTACTACATTTGTTCTCTGTTTTACACATGAATGTCATCTCAGTATTTCATCTTCTGCCACATTCAGACTGTGTGTCTGCTTTCACTTAACACACATTTTCCATCTGCAGGACACGGAGGCTTTGTTATTTGGCTTCCAGTCCATAGCTGAGACGATAGATGTGAACTATTCTGATGTTATCCCCGGCCTTATCGGTCTAATCCCTAGAATCAACATCAGCAATGTTATGTTGGCTGACACCGTCATGTACACTATAGGTAAGAGCAAATACTTCTGATTTGTCCATTTTTAACCTTTGGCCCGGGTTGCACAACATGTGGTTCCAGGGCCACATATGGCTCCTTATCCCCTCCCCAGTGGCTCCTGTGGCTTTGGCCAGTGGTGGAAGTATCATATTATAATAAATCATAAATGAACACAATAACACGAAATAAACTAGATTTAGAGATAATGAAGAAAAAAATAGGGAAAAATGACCAATATAATCAAACAAATGGCCAAAACCAAGAAAAAAAATGACCAAATGTAAGCATAATCATGAAGATGATAAGGACAAAACTGATCAAAATAATCCCCTGCATCAACAAAATAATATGGAAACTTAACAAGGGTGGTAATAATAATAATAATAATAATAATAATAAATCAGCTAGATGAAAATGATGAATAGTGAGCAAAATATTCCCCAAAACAATCATCACAAAAAAACATTTACTTAAAAATCGGCAGCTAAAATATTCATTATATGCCGACCCCTGCATATGATGTGATATTCAAAACATGATTTTCATTTATTCATTCATTTTTTTCACCCTTACCTGGAGTGGGGCTGGAGCTGAAAAGGGTTCACCCTGGTTTTTGTGAGGCATTTTTGTACTGGTTCTATTTTTGTAATTGTTTTCACATTTTCACCAAGTTGAAGACTTTTATGAAAAACTAAACAGATGTCAATGATCACTTGTAATGTAATGTAAAAGTCCAAACTGGACTAAAGTGATTACTCCTTCGAAGGGTCTTTTGAAAAGCATATTGTCATGTTTTTTGCTATATTGTCATGGTTTTTTTTTTTGCAATGCAGCCGTGAGGGGGGTCACAAGCCAGGGTTCTTTCTTACGCCGGTCCCAAGCCCGGATAAATGCAGAGGGTTGTGTCAGGAAGGGCATCCGACGTAAAACCTAT
>JAQQAE010005486.1:0-17575 GCA_029823295.1 Pseudamia nigra | reverse complement strand
CACCACCATGGGCCACTCGATCCACAACATTGACATCAGCAAAGCGCTCACCCACACGACGCCACACACACTGTCTGTCATTAAATTATAAGTCATGAAGTAAAATTTAAACTTGGTGAATTAGTGGCCTATTTTTTACCCTTACTACAGTAATCTTTGAGGTCAAATGGAAGGTCAAGGCCATTTGCCCTTCAGGGGGTGTCCAAGACCCTATTCTAACTTATGTTAAAATTTCTTTCTCCTAACGCCAATGATACAGTCACTAGAGAAGAAAATGTATTTAAATCTTTCTTGGCCTAGCAACCTTGACCTTTGACCTCAATACCATGGTCAGAGGTGGTTCACCCAAGGCCAACCTGGTTACAAAGTTTTGTGACCTTAGCTCCAATAATACAGTCACTATAGATGAAAATGTATTTGAAACTTTCTTGACCTAGTGACCTTGACCTTTTGAGCTCAAAATGAATGGGTACCCAGAGTGGGTTGTGGTCAACATTACCTGAGACTTTGGCAGCAGTACGACGACACACTGACACGCACACCCTAAGACTTATTGCTGTGTAAATGAATATTTGTGTAACAACTTCTCTGCTAATTGTGCATATGAGGTTTTTTTTTCTACGTGACCATAATTTTGCTTCCTATGGGGCCTATTTCTGGAAACTGTGCTTCTTTCACTCTCTTTTCCTATTGTACCCCCCGCCCCTTATTGCCCCGACTGCAAGGCATAAGCTCAGTTTGCTGCCGTTTGTGAATTTCCTCTTTTTGTGGGATCAATAAAATATCAATCAATCATTCATTAAAAAGGTAACAAATGGCACAAATTAACTCCTGTGATCTTGAAAACGAGATGACTGCATCATGAATCTGAGAGGGGAGACTGGTCAAAGCAAAATGTGGCTACTTTGGACAATATAAACCATTTCTTGTCTACATAATTCCATACACATTCGTTCACAGTTTGGATGTCTTCAGTATTAACATACAATGGTGAAAATAATACACTTAAAGAAAAAAAAAAACACTGAAAGAAAAGTGATGTCTAAATAATTTGACTGGCAATATAAGAAGAGAATAGTGTTAGTGTAGGAGAACAATATTGTATATCTGTGATGATTCACAGTGATTCATCAAATATAACAACATGGGTTTAGTAAAAAAGAATAAAAAAGTATCTTGGCTGTTTGTGAAGCCTGTGGAGGAGTGACTAAGTCTAGGGGTTACACTACAAATTGTAACACTCACCTAGTGAACAGGCATGGTGAAAGTCATGATAGTGACAAAGACTGTGGGCTTTTTCCAGCCCACTTAGCGACAACTCAGCAAGGTCCAAGGTAACCATGTCATCTACAGCCTGTTTTTTTGCTAAGAACTCGGCACCTGAGAGCAATAGCCTTCATGACGTTGTAGATATTTTAGAGCTGAGGTTTTTAGTAGCGAATAGGCAGAATTTCTCTGACAACTGCCTGCCAGAGCACATCAGAACAATGTATGAAACATATCTTTTACAAAACAAAAAAATAATACTTGAGAAATCTGTTAATTTTCATAATTAAAGGGAAACAATTAGTATTAAATAGATGTTAGTAAAAACTGTAGATTGTGGCACACTGAATCAAAATAATCTGTAATCTACTGCCCTGAATTGAAGCATGTATTTAGAATTGTAGATCTATCTAGATGCATATCAGATTACCTTAGAAGGGAGAGATACACAATGTGTCAAATGTGTTTTACATTTTCAGTACGATCCTCCAGCTGCAATTTGCATTTTCAAATTCTCAGCATTTTCTAGTTGCTGACTGTTCTGAAGCTAACTCCTGCATTACAGCCTCAGAAATTGCTAAATCCTCATAACGTAAACATTTATATTCAATTTATCTTTTTAGTCCAGGCAACATAAGGTAAAAATAAATGTTTGACCCTTCGAAAGTTATTTATTTACTAATTATTCAAGCTCTGAGCACATACTGTGGCCAGAGTCAGGGAAAAGACACTGCATACGCACAACATTCGCCCAAAAACAACTGCACTCTGTACAGCACATGAATATGGCATTGTGTTATCATGTGTGATTAAACACAACAATGAAAAAACACTGTTGTCATTGCAGAGACACCACAGCCAGTGGCAAAGTGATGTCCTCTACATAAAACGGGTACACAACATTGGTAACAATTGCTTTCTCTCCCTCAGTATTGTCACAGCAGTGAGATCAGATAAATGATTCATTTCTCCTGCATGCACTATCTGAAGGCTTTTTGTGTATACAGTAGGCTAAAGGTTACTATATATGTAAAGAACATAGAGCACTTATGCTGTTGTGTAGAGATGTATTTACCAGCCCCCATTTCTAGAAAAAGGCATTTTCTAGAAAGCAATACAAACTAAAATGTGTGATCTGTTAATTTATCTGAACCATAACTGTCAAAAATACAACGAAAACCTTTTCAGCATTTTATGGACCAACTGCAGTGGATTTTCCAAATGTAAACAAATGTAAATTTTGATGTCTGCACACCAGGCTAATGCCATTTTCCCCTTTTTGTTACAATATGTAATTGTCGACTGCAGACATTTATTACTGCATTTTTGGCAGTTAACATGGTTTAAGCTGCTCAACAGTCTACAGTGTCCTGTCTGATTTCCCTCTTCATTATGTCCTACATTTTCAGTAGGAAACAAGTGGACTGCATGCAGGACAGACAGACATCAGGACATGTACTACACACTGAACTCATGTTGACTTGATGCAACCACTGTTTGTGTAATATTAATATTTCTGCCTTTACATTTATGATCCCTTCACATATTTGTACACGGGACACTGATGCAGCCCCAGTCCATCACAGGTGCTGTTTTTTTCCCACCTTTCCCTCGTGTTTCCTGTGTTTTTTCCCCTCTCTCACTCCTCTGTAAATGCATCTTAAACACACCGCTTAAAGTGTCTTTCAGTCCATCTGAGATGAACTCGGCCCACACAACGTGGTGCCTTTTCTGCACACAACTGACATAGGTCTTCCTCCATGTTCAATTTGCATTTGTGGATGCAGCAGTGGACCATGGTATGTTAATTGTTTACAGAAGCCCTCCTGTGCCCATGCAGTTATACTCTTCACATTAACATTTCTCATGTGATGGTGCCTCCGGGTTAAAGATCATGCACACTCAACAGTGGTTTTTCCCCTTGGTCTTTACACAATAAAAATTCCCTGAATTTCATAATGTATTCCATTTGCATAATGTATTATGTAGGCTACTGTAGATAGTGAAAGGCTGAAATATTTCCAGTATTTCTACACCTGATTTAAATGTTAGCTACATGTAGTAGCCAAATGTAAATATCATATCAACTACCATTTTGCTATTGGTTGTCGGTAGCCCAGTGGTGTTACTTGACAGAAAATCCAGAGTGGAGCCCCTAAGGCGGTTGGTCGAACACTGTGACACCATCCGGCAACTCCTGCAGCTGAACTGGCTTGTCCTCTCCATTGGATAATGCCGGCCAGGCCAAGATGGGGACTCTGTTGACTGGGTACCTCAGGATCTCCACAACCTTCGCCCAGGCCTGCACCCTGGAGAGGTCACTCCCGTGTCGCTGTCTTAGTGACAGAAACAACAAGGTTCGGCTCTCCAGTAGTTTCAGTCATACCTGTCCGAGAGACGTTTCTGTGTTAAAATTATGATTTTACTTCTACCTCCGCCGACCTCCTCTGAGGAGTACCACAAGGCTCCATTCTCGGGCCACTTCTGTTTTTACTGTATCCCCTCCCACTTTGGACCCAGCAGCACCACCAGTTCTCCTTCTGTCCACCTTTCCTCTCTGGCCCCTTATGAGAAGCCTGTTGTCACTAATTTAGTGCTTAAAATGAATGCAGCCCTAAAACTTTATAAGCAAATCAATGGAATAGTGCAATCCTGCTTTTTCCATCTGAGATGACTGTCAAAATTGAAGCCTTTTTATCAAAACAGAATTTAGAAACAGTAATTCATGCTTTCATTACCTCTCACCTGGATCACTGCAACTCGCTTATAGTTGGAATTAGTCAGGCTTCAATTTCTAGGCTTCAGCTTGTATAAAATGCTGCTGCCAGATGTTTAACAGGCACAAAGAAGCAAGAGCATATCAACCCAGTTTTAGCCTCCCTTCATTGGCTTCCCGTTCAGTTCCGAATCCGTTTTAAAATTCTTTTATTTGTTTTTAAGTCTTTGAATGGCCATGCCCCTTTTTATTTGTCTGATCTGCTGCGCCCATATACTCCCTCTCGCTCCCTCAGGTCATCTGACCAGTTGCTTCTAGTCGTTCCAAAGCCACAGAGGAAACTTGGAGGGGATGGAGCATTCTCTGTTCTGGGTCCTAAACTCTGGAACGAGCTACAGCTACCTCTGCTCATCAGACAAGCTCCTTCAGTTGCTGTTTTTAAGTTTTGTTTAAAAACACATTTCTATTCACAGGCCTTTGACCCACAGTGAGACACAGACAATGTTTATTTTTTGTTATTTTACTCTGTTTTAACTGATTCTTAGTTTAGCTGTTTATTTAATTTTTAAAACTGTTTCTGTTTTTACTCTTTTTACTGTCTTGGTTTTATGTCTGACCTGTGTTTTGTCTTTTAATGTCTATTTGAGTGTACAGCACTTTGGTCAGCCTTGCTGTTGTTTTTAAAGTGCTTTATAAATAAAGATGGTATGGTATGGTAACATGGGAGACAGCAGTTACAGGTTACAAGCCTAGAGCGGATTGGCATAAGCTAAGGAGCTACAGGTTGTTTCTGAAGATAGGGGGAGCCATTGTGTTCCACTGGTCAACTACCACCCACCTGCCACAGTCTGCCTGCTTCAATGGGTGCTTGAAGGTTAGGGTAAAGACTGAAGAGCAGAGTATAAACCCTGCACCAGGCAAAGAAGGAAGACAAATCCACGGTGCAACTACCATAGTCTTCCAAGGCTCACGGATGCCAACAACCATTTCCTAGACTCACATGACCATGGGCTGCGAGTGAAGCAAAACCACATTGTAAAGAGTGGAAAAAATGCACAAAACTGAATAAAACAAATAGCTGTTATCACTGAGAAAACGCAAATATTCTTGAACCGGTGCTGTTCAGCTTCCTTGGAACCTTAATGCCATCTAGTGAAGCAAACTGCATTTTCACCAATTTTGAGATTAATTATTCCAACCACTGATGCGTGATTATATATACAAGAGGGTGGTCCTGGGCTTATATAAACATTATCGTCATGGCAGATCATGTGATTTATCTTTGGGTGTTTGTCCTGTTATTACAGGTGTTTGTGCACATCCAAAAAAGCATGCTTGAATGCTATAATAACAACAAGAAGGTGAAGAAGAACACTGTATGTCGGATGACTGGTACTGTAAGTTGACTGCATTGCGGTGGGTTGCATGGATTCCTCCATGCTGCTCTGTTTACAATGTCTTGCATGGACGTGTACAGTATGTACACACTCACTCATGTCACTGCAGTTCGCAATGCAGAAACCTGCTATTCTCGGGGCCAAGCTGGGAACCAGGTTCTGAATCAAGTTTTTTGGTGTAAATGCTCAGAAGGTTCACGAACCAGAACAGTGCAGATTCCTTGCCAGTGTAAAAGGGGCCTCTGAGTTCTTAATTGTTCCTGGTGTCAGGGCAAAAAGTCAGTGACTGTCTATATGCATAAACATGTATTCTATGAGCACTCAGCACAATGTATGACATCTTGGCAGGAGACAATGTGATTCCTGTTGCTTTAAGCAAAGCTGCAGGTGCCTGTCTTCTCCTAAATCATATGACTGATTCCCTTCACATGGCCCGAAACCCAAAGCATGCACATGTGTTCCCAAACAGACATACCTCCAATGTCACAAGTGCAGAGCTGGGTGCCCCGGGCACTGGAAGGGGGGGCTCGGGGCCTTCAATGAGCAACAGAGCACAACGGACAGAGAGACAGAGAGAGACCGAAGAGCGTGAGAGAGGAAGAGAAGAGCACAGAGGAGAGGGGCAGCGCTCTGAGCCGCTGTGCAGACACAAGCAATGAGTGATGAGAGAGGACAAGGTCACAGATCAGAGACAAGAGAGAGGTGGGCAGTCATGTATGGCAACATACCTTCTCACCGTGACTAGCTCCACCAGTAACATTAAGAAGAATATAGAGCAGGAATCCTGTAATACACACCTGCACTAACTTCATCAGATAGTCCTACATACAAAGAGTCTATTTACACCTGCTATGAAAAATGTCATCTATCCGGACGCATTATCCTGGTAATAAGCTATCTGATCTGATCCATTGCATTTAAGGCTCATTAATGTTCGACACTAAGTATGCCTATGGACCGTTTCATCCATACTCTGTGCACATTACATACATAGTTTCATGCATTTTCAAAGCGCTTGCAGATGTGTACCCAAACATGGAAAATGGAGCAGTACTACCAGAAATTGTGGGGGCAGCGTTGCATAGCATAGCCCATGTGGTAGAAGTGGAAGAAAAAGAACAAAACGCAGCATAAATCCAAATGTTCAACAACAAAAAGGGCTCAACTTTTTGAGGAGAGGCTGTGCCGTTGACTCTACATATTAGTGTCTTGGATCCAAAAACAGGATGCAACCACATTTGGATGAACAACAGCAGAGCTATCAGAGCGTAGCATGCCAGGGAACTCGTGGGAAAGCTAGATGCTAGCTCACGGGTGTGATAAAACTTAACCAAGCAATGCCACACAAAGTCATATTATGGTGTTGTTAGTGTAAACACTTTCCCACAACTGCAGACAAGGGTATTTCAGGTAAAACTATACTCATATTGAATAAAGAGAAAAAAAAACAAAGGTCCAACTCAGAACAACTTCACTGCCGAGTTGAGTTACCATAGCAACATGTCAATCAAACCCCAGTACAGCAGTGATTTGTCAGATTATTTGTGGAAATATCTTAATTACAGAGAAAGAAGTTGAAGATGGACCACCACATTACTTATTAGAGGGTCCAAATAAAACATTTGAGACCATACGGACTCATGACAAATATTTATTTGCTTAGTATTTTCAGAGGAGTCTACAACTCCACACTAGAGGACAGAGCGGTCTGTACTTGGCACTGTCCTCTTGCGGATGTATTGCTTAACAACCATGCCAATGTAAAGTATGCATGGGAGCAGCAAAGTTTAATACACATGTATGTATTTATGTACCTAAAGTGAGTATAAATGAACCTTTAGACTTTTCAGAGGTGGAGTTTGTACAATTAAGTGGCATCCAGGGGTGAAGTCTCATGTTGCAAGTACCCCGAAACTCATTGTATTTATCCAAGTAGGTTTAGAAGAGTGTACAGTGGTGGAAAAACGGTAAAGGCTCTCATAGTAATGGAAATATAATTATATGTATTTTATGCTGCTTTTGCAAATACATGCATTTAAATCCCATACACTGCACCTTTTAAGGCTGTGGAGCTGGAATAAAGGAAAAAAAAACACTAGAGTTTAAAAATGCAGAGCTCTCTTCTTGGTTTCAAATCAAAGGTCTAAATCTAAAATTAGATGCCACTTTTTCAAAGCATTTGTGTCAAGCAGAGGAATCACATCTGACTGACAGTAAACCGCCAGTCCTTTTAACTCATACATACTATACCTGTCTGAAAACTCCCTTTTTACCCCCACTTCACTTAGCTGAATATGAGATTTGATCAAGTGCTGCAGTCAGTGACATGCAGTCAGGGGAGGCAGAGCCTCACCTATCAATCTTGAAAAGAAGAAAGGGTTAATTATAAAACAAAATAAATATTAATATTTGTCGGCTGGTATGTACTGATTAACCCATTTTCCATTTGAATCCAAAATTAAAATTGTTTTTATTTATTAAGTATGGCGAAATTTCTGTAAGTCCCGTTCAAATACAGGGAGGAGACGCGCCATGAGTCAACACCTTGCTGTGCCGCTCAGTAGATCGTATAATCCCTCAAACTACGCGATGCTAGCAGTCTTTCGTTAGGGCTCTGTATATTGCAGATAAAATGCTTTCAAACACTCTGGTTATACGTTCTGTCTTTCCGGAATCATAATGATGTATGAAATGTATTTCTGTAATGTGTTTAGGCTCGCAGATTAATCATAAAACCTCAGTAAAAAAAGTCACTGGGTGCGGCAAACAGTACGCCTGACTCATGGCAGAGGGCACTTGTGAGCCCAGATTCTTGTACCGCCGCCGCCATGCGCCGAAACCACAACAATCATCTTCTTCGTTCTTTTTTATATCGCATTAACCATCCGCTCTATCAAAATGGAAGATTACATTTACAAGCTGAGAAAATTCGCAAATCTGGACTTTCAATCAAAACAAGAGATAATAAATAAAGGAAGACCAACACCGGAGCTGAGAGGATTACTTCAGACCACGGGAAAGAAGAACGGTACCCAATCTTTTCAAATGGAGTGGTACACCCGAAAAAACTGGCTGTGTGGATGTTCTACGAGAAGCTGCCTTTTCTGCTTTCCCTGTCTTCTATTTTCAACGAGTGACAATGTGTGGACGCAAAATGGATATTGTGACATGAAGAATTTGCCTAGAAGCCTGAGCAAACATGAACGATCAGCTACTCACATTCAAAGCCAGATAACTTTGAAAACATTAGGGGTTTCTCAGATAGACTTGGCCTTGAATGAACAGCGGAGACTTAACATTAGCCTACACAACGCAAAGGTAAAAGAAAACAGAGATATCTTAAAAGACCTCATCAATGCAACCTGTTTTCTCGCTAAACAGCAGCTTGCATTTCGTGGTAATGATGACAGTGTGGGCTCTGCTAATCGTGGCAACTATGTGGAACTGTTGTATGCATTTTCTGAGAAAGACAAAAAGTTAGCTAAACATTTATGTAGATACTGTACATCCACTGTGTTCTCTGGCTTGTCAAATAGAATACAAAATGATCTCATAGAAGCAATCGGTGATGTCATCAGAAATTATATTAAAAATGAGATTAACACAGCCTCATTTGTTGGAGTAGAAGTAGATGAGACAACCGACATTTAAGCAAAGCTCAGATCTCAGTAATTTTATGCTATGTAGCCAAAACTGAGGCATCTTGTGAAGTGAAGGAGGCGTTTTTGGGGTTTGAAGACGTGAGTGCAGACCGGCAAGCCCCCACTATAGCATAGTATGTTATGGGTGTGTTGGAGAAATACAGTTGTGTTGAAAAGCTTGTGGCTCAGACGTACGATGGGGCTTCTGTGATGGCTTCAGACCTTAATGGGGTGCAGGCTAAATTAAAGAAAAGGTTCCCGAGGCGATATTCACCCACTGTTACGCTCACAAACTGAACCTTGTGCTAATGCATTCAGCAAAATCCATACCTGCATGTTGAGTCTTTTTTAAAACAGCTGAGGGAATAGGTGCGTTTTTTAGCAAGTCCACAAAGCGCAGCCTCTTAATGCATGAGGTTGTAAAGCGACGATTACCTAGAGCAGCGCCGACAGGATGGAGCTCTAATTCTCGGCTGGTTCAGACAATAAGCATGTACCAACAAGATCTACTGTACGTACTTTATTCCACGTTATGGAGGAAAACCCTGACAACTGGGATAATGAAACACTGATGATGGCTGCAGGATATGATCGGTGGTTGTCAAAAGCATCAACATGCTTCTTACTTATGACATATGAAGACATTTTTGGTGAAACGGATGCACTTTTTAGAGTGCTACAAAGCAAAGTTTTGGATATTCAGTATTGTTGTGCGCGGATCAACGACACACTTCAGGTTCTAGAACGCAAAAGACGGGAGTTCAACAGTTTTCATGACCGGTTTGAGCAGAAATGCAGTGCACTTGGCCTGACAACTATAGGACGCATAGAATTAGTCAGAGATGAAAGAAGGCAAGTGTTCTTTAACATTCTTGATAACAGCAGTGATCAGATGAAAGCCAGGTTTGATAACTTTGGTGAGCTAGCTTTCCTTGGTTTAGTGGATTGCAGAAAATTCAGTGAAATGTCACAACATTTTGACGACACAAAACTTTGGAGCCTGTCAAAATATGCAAGGTTTTTTGACTTTGTGAGACTAAAGGCAGATCTCATCGGACTGTACAGCTCAGAAACTGTGAGGAACGAATGCAAGTCTCCTGGACAGCTTCTCAGCTTTTTGGCCCAAAACGAACTCATCCAGACAGTTCCTGAAGCATCTAAGTTACTCCAGTTGGTGCTCACAGTGCCAGTGACAACAGCATCTGTAGAGAGATCATTCTCAGCATTTAAAAAAATCAAAACATACAGTCGGAACAGGACCGATCAAGGATGGCTTTCATCCCTGGCGATGGTATCCATCGAGTCGGAGAGACTTTTAAAACTAAAGGACAACAAGGAGGACTTTTACAAAAAAGTTATAGACATTTTTGTCCAGAAGGATCGACGCATGGATTTCCTGTACAAGTAAAGGTAAGACCATAAACTTTTATTATTTCTAGTTTGAAATATGCTCAAAATCTCAAGTGTGTTTGTGTAAAGAATACTGACATAAGACATAAAACGGAACCCATTGTTTGTTGTCAGTTAAATGATGAATTTTATGTTATTTTGGGTTAATGTGTATTTATAAATCTGACTCTAAAAGTGTCAGTGCCTCACCAGCTGTCAACCTCACCGCACGTCACTGGCTGCAGCTCTAATGTCTTCTCATTTTCCACACTGAGATCAGATCTATATCCTCCACATGCATGTGAAAAATTCATCATAGTGGATGAAGGTGTTATGACAACTATAATTATGTAATAGTAGACTGATGATGCAAACACCTTGCAACACTGGATGGATTTTATCAACCCATTGTCCATAAACAGATGTGATCAGTGAAATTCAATCAAAATTCCATTACGATAATTTTACACCTCATATTAACATATATGTTCCTGATTGGCCTACATATCACAGATGTAAATGGCATCATAAAGTGCAAACTGTTCCAGTTTGAAAACAATAAACTCACAAACAGATTTGTTTTTATCTTCCTCTGCTTAAGGCATAAAATCTTTTGGTAATATAACATAGTAATTTGACTGTTTATATGCATAAATTATTGTTTGTTTTTGTCAGCTCTTTGACTTATACGGTTTTATTTTAGAATGGAGGAACAATTGCCTTAAGAGTGCTGATTTCAGATCTGTTTTCTAAACCTTTGCCTGTATCCATGACAGTCAATGGTAATCCACAAGAGCTGACCTGAGAACAGTGCCTGGAGGCAGTTTGTTAAGCTTGCTCCCTGGTGAGTGCTTTACAGACGGGTGTTGCCCAGAGTTGAAGTCTATTAGTTTGAGTTTATTTACAGCCAAATGCCCAGAGACCCGCCTCTGTAATGTTGTTTGGGGGAAAATAAGAGCTGAAATTGAATGAAAAGCGTCACACTGCATGCATAATTCATGGATATCATTATCAAGCGTACACAGACACTGCGATGAATGCACACATAAAAGCACAAGCAAATGCATACTCACAAATCTAAACAAGCAAAAGTGTGCACACACACAGGTTATTATGTGTGCATATTATAAGGCCTTTTTGGTCATTTATCCTCGTACTGAACTCGGGCCAATTTTCTCAGCATGAGTCCTATTTAAGCATAATGATGTAACAACAATACCAACACCAGAGGAAAAGCTGAGGACTGCGCCGACCATGCAAGCAAGCAAGCAAGGAAGAATAATATAAGTGGATATTTAGCAAATCAAAACTAGTATCACTGGAACAAACTAGCTTTGTTTCTTAGTCTCTTGGTGCATTTAGACGAATGATCTCTATGGGCAACTCTCACTGAAAGGATGTGCGTGCATGTGTGCAAGTGGACATACATATTTATCCAAAAAAGGCAAATACAGTAGAATGAGTAAGGTTCCAAGAATCACACAGAAGGATAATGGGAAAGTAAGAATGAAGGCAGAAAATTACAGAGTGTGAAAGATTCCGTTGAGAGGCTTGAAGGAAAAGAGAACAAGGTGTGAAATTAGTGTATTTTTCCTCTACAGTTCTTAGTGCCGGCCTTCTCATCTGCCTCTCATGGGCCCTGTTGACCTGAAACTCTTTTTTGATGTACTTCTACTGACCTAAGTAGCTTGGAAGGTCTATGCAGACACAGACATATGCAAAGACACACAGAAACACAGAATTGTAAATTGTACAACTTCAGAACAATTTCTCTTTAATACTGTTATAGTACAAACACACATGCACATGCACACACATACCGCACACATTTTTGGGTTACCATTAAGAGTGCTTACTGAAGCAGTAACCTAGTGGAGAGAGAATTCAGCAGGATTCTCCAGTGAATAGTGAGAGATTCTGGTCTCATTCAGCAGACAAATGAAGCGTGAGCAGTCTGAAGGGCACACACACACTTAGACACACATTCATACCTAACACAGAGACCGCACATATTCCCTTCGTCTTGCAAAGAAGGATGTATATACACACACACACACACACACACACAGACAGTGTTCAGTACACTGTGACACCGGGCAAAGGAAAAGAGCTGCAGAGCACTTCTTAATGGATATGAGGCAGCCAGCTGTGTTAGCCTGGGCAACAGAGGAAGGAGACAATGCAATAGCGTGGGTCTGATATGATCTAACACATAACACACATCACACACACAGAGTACCTGTGCACGTCTTGAAAGCAGTTGTTAGATGTTTCAGACTCTACCGAATACCATTGACTGATTGATTGGGAATATACTTCACAGACACTGCAAACTGGTAAAATAACAGTTGAGGGAGCACGAGCGGAAAGAGAAAACTCTAGAAAGGAGGAGGTATTAAAAAGAGATGAAAGATAAAAGTGAATGGAGACGGCCCTCTAATGCTTTTCCTACTTCCCTCCTGAGATCTGTGAGTTTGTGTACTTTTGTGTGCATATGTGTGTGTGTGTGTGTGTCAGTATGCAAACACTATAGAGAGCGCTATGAAAGATGAAGAGCATTGTTTGAGACGCGCTCTTGTTATGTTGGGCGTCGTATTCATAGACTTCTCACACTTGCTCAAACTCCCACTGCTCTTTCAACCTAATTGAAGCCTGCACACAAAGACGAAGCGACGTGTTATGTGATCAAAGGTAAACAGGTTGGCGGAATGATGTGTAATTTACATATTGATCCAATATTGGGCTATTTTTCATATGCGGAATGTTGTCAATTCTAAAGAAAGTTAGAAAGGACTATATAAAGCTGTAGTGAAAGTGGTGGCAATGAATAAGACATCTAATATTGCTGGCAGAGATCATTTTCAATTTCTGATGTGTCATTTCTGTTCTCTATCATGCACTTTGAAGTCATTTCAGCAGTGTTCATCAGCTGAGGATGTCTTTAGTTTGCATGTGTAAGTACAGCTCTCACCAGGGTCCTCAAACCGGCTTTACAATAACTAACGTGGCAAGTACCCTAGCAACCTTGCTTTTGTAACATGCAAGCAAAGATTCAAAAATAATTTCTAAAGGGTAAGTGGTTCATTTTGACAACAGAGGCTCAGTCAGAGTTCATATTTAACTAAAGTCCAGCCCACTACTGTAGGCAGCCTTGGTGGACACCTAAAAAAGCAAATCAATGTCAGCTGTAAATAGCAAACTTATGGAGTTGCACATTTGTTTCTCAGTATAGGTATGAACAAGTAGCCAGTGCAGACAGAAAAAGACACACTACAGCCTGGTTATGATCCTTTGGTGTCCATTTTCAACACCCCACATACTCCAACAGCATTCTTTTTTTGATAATGTTTTGTATTACAAAATGCCCAGAAACTTACCTCGACTTGACCTTTTATTTCTAAAAGTTCTGAGACAAAGAACTGTGTCCTGAACAGAGAACTGTCTTGTTTTTGCAACAGTGTAAAGATTGGCCTTGAAGTCTAGTTCAGAGTTTCACCATCCAAGAGAGAAAATAAATTATCCGCTGTAGTATGGGGTGACCTGTATTGTGTATAAATACTGACACCTCTTCACTGTTGAGGAGCTCCTTGACAAGTAATCCTGTGTTGAATGTAGACTCTGTGCACTGAATAAAGCCATGAAAGACTTTGTGACCTCTTTAGAGCATGGTGATTTTGTTTTTTGTCTACAATATTCAAAGTAATTTCCGTAAAATGAAAAGCAACCTCAAAATTTTATTTTGAAAACTAGCAACAAAGGAAATGACCATTACAAAATTTTTCATAAACTGCTTTGACTGAATAAATTTGACTACGTGTTCAGAAGGTGGTGCTATAGGTGACATTACACATGAATTTAATAAACAAAGCAGAGGAAATGGAGTCCTGTTGCCGAATAAGTTTTTACACTTACATCATTTTTATTATTTTCTTAATTCATCCAAGCAGGAATTACTTCGTTCCTTGTCAGTCGTTGATTGAACTACCATGTTCTCGCTGTATTGGAATGTCTGTGCTGATACTGCAAACATTGATTAACCAATCAGTGACAAGTTATAAGTTTTTTGTTCTCTATTAACCCTTTTACACCAAGGAGGAAGCGGCATTAGTTCTGAACCTGGAACTTTGATTCCCAACCTGATCCCAAAAAAGAGTAGGTTCTCTTCTTGAACCAAAGGGGAATGTTATTTCAATACACTGATGGAGATTTTCATTTAAATGCATTGAAAAATAAAAAACATGCATCCAAAAATGCATCTTATCTCAAATTGCATTTACTATTGTGTTTGAAAAATAATGGTTTCAATTCATTATCTTTATTCTTTCCATTATGTGTTGAAGCAAGTTCAAATGGACCTTTTGAGAAGTCGCAAATCAAATGCATTTTATACATTTGATTTGAGCAAATAAACTAGACTGTGTAATGTGGTCAGAAGATGATGCTGTAGGCTACGTTGCACATGTCTAATACACAGAGCAAAAAAAGTGAAGCATCCTGTTGCAGAGAAGGTTCTTTTTTCATGAATCAGACAGGAATTATTGTTTCCTACACTTCCTGACCTTCAGACCATCTGGAATGACATTGCAAACAGCCATCAATCAATAAATCAGTCAATCACTTGAGTTAATTATTTGCAGGTGATGTGTGTTGACCTGCATGCAGGAGACCACAGTCTGCTTCCCGCATCATACTGCGTTTACTATTCAGATTTTAGTCTTATTTCAGCCTTTCCCCTGAGCCTGGCCAAGTTGTTTTTATGCCTAAACCTAGTCAAACCTTATGGCTTGGTTTAAGTATCTTCTGGATTATTGTGGATGTTGAAACATTGTGATATAGGTACAGTATATACAGTATGTAGCAAATTTTGACAAGCACCTGCATGTGAAAGGAAAATGAAGTTGGACATTTAATCCATTGTCTTTATTCTTTTCTTGTTAAAATTTTTTCATTAAGTTCTTTTTTTAATGTATTCTTATTGTTCATTTTGTTTCTGTCTCCCTTTGCTTCTTATTCCATTCACATTTATTCATTTGCGTCATTTTGTTAGTTTTTTCCTTATTTTCTTTCCTGTTTTTCATCTTCAGAATTTTAATCTTTCATAATTTTCCTGCTTATTTTGTGATTCACTCTTATTTTGTATATTTTGTTGGATGTGGGTTTTCCTTGTTTGTAATTTTGTTCCCTTTCTTGATTACTTCAGAAAGTTATTAAGATTAATTTTTTTTTAAATTTAGTTAATTTTCAGTCGAATCCCTTACTGACATCCTGCCATTTTCCTTTTTATTTTTAGAGCTGCAGCAAATCTGACACTCAATTTCAAATGGAAAAATACGACTGTCTCAAGAAATGTAGTCATACAATAAATCCGATGTCACAAACCCCAGGTCCAGTCTTGACTCAACTTAGACCGCATGGTTAAGGTAAGCGGCTCTAGAATGCATTATGTCAATGAATGTGCTGTTTCTAGTTTCACACAAAAACATCAGTTTGAGTAAGAGAAAGAGACAAAGCGAGAGAAAGTAGGAGACAGAGAGAGAATCCCCTTCGGCTCCAACAAACCTTTATCCTTCACGCTTTATCCTCAAATACTACCTTTCTAAAAGTTCAAACACCTGGCAGTGATTCTTACACTCTGATTTATTCCTGCTCCATATTTCCCGTTTGGTCTCCCTTTCCTCCCTCACGTCTTTCTTTCCTTCTTCCTCTCCCGCCTGACCACATTGCTTTTTCTTTTTTACTGCTTTTGTTTTGATTACATGTCTGAATCACTGTTCTGTTAACAATCTTTATTTGCTTCCACGGCATGTATTGTTTGTGCTTCTTCCTTTTTCTTTTCCCGTGGGTTTTTTTTTTTCCTTTTAGGAATCAAATATTGTTACATCAGACTTTGAATTTAGTGAAAATCCCAGAAGGTACAGTATATCCACTTTTTTTAGTTCATGTGATGTTTTTTTGCTCTAAAGTTAGCAACTACTAATCAGTTTAAAGCAGTATGAGTGGAAGACTAGGGCAACCCACACATACGAGTGCATATCCTTTAAGCCATACTTCTAGATGCACGGGTTCACAAACACAAATACAAGATAAAGGAACTAGAGGCAGAGCCGGTGGCATTGCCCCGAGCTGTTTCCCAATCAGTGCCACTGGGGAAAACAAGAGAGACCTTCAGCGTCTTCAGTGGAATCTCTGAGTGGGCTTCAGATGAAAACACACACAAACACAAAGACACACTTCAACCTCTACAAATAGACTCTTCCTCTGAAGAGCACATTTAAAACAATGTGACATCGGAGGACGTCCCTGATCAAACATGGCAGTCTGATGTGACTCATGCACGTTCATACACGTGCAACAAACCTGCATGTTCCCATTTGTGTAATGCAAATCTGTTGCAGATTTGTGTATTTCACTCTTCAATGAGGCTTTCAAGATAAACATATGTTATTGTTAGTTTTGATCTTATAAAAATTTGAAGAAAATGAAAGAGTAAAGTGAGTAAAGTGGGCATCAGAGTAAAGTGTAAAAAAATATTGATAAGATAAAAATGAATAATGACCATTGTTTCAAAAATGGGAAACCAGCAAGTACCAAATGTTTGTCATGTCATTTAGTGTTAGTACCTGATCTAAATAGTCAAATCAGTACAGTACTGTGCAAATGGTTTAGGCTCCTTGAGTTTGGTGTCTCATCTTATCTCATTAAAGTGGTCCCTTGCTGTATCGCCGTTCACCTTTTGCGGCCTTGCTGTTTCGCAGATTTTTTTTTAGTGCAATTTTCATTTTTTGAATTTTTTTACAGCGTATGAACGCGCATTGTGTTCTGCATCCTGATTGGCTAAAGGAGAAGCCGTGCATTGTGATCTGTGTCCCGATTGGCTGAGGGACTGTACTGTAGGCCATTAGCAATCAATTTCTTCCGTGCTGTGTCTACTCCTGTCCAGTACTGTACAGAATGCATTCAGCTCGCCAAACTTACACAAATGTTCGATCGCTAGCACATGTGACTCTGAAGTGCTGTATGTTTGCAAGTTTTCTCTCCAACAAAAACCCACAATCTCGACGACGCGTTCTGCACTGACTAAGGCACCTTCGGTCACAGCCAAAAGGCAGAGGAAGATGCTAACCATCGCACAAAAAGTTGAACTTCTGGACATGCTGAAGGAAGGT
>JAQQAE010005485.1:0-12521 GCA_029823295.1 Pseudamia nigra | reverse complement strand
AATGGTGCATGCAGGTTGAAGAGGGGCTTCGGAGGAGAAACAGGAGCCAGAGAATTAGAGCTGTAGGTGTAAAAATTATCCCTTAAGTTGCTAACTGCAGCTTTGATTATACAGCAGTGCATCAGTTTGACCTCATGCTGAACCTTGTTATGCCTTATCAGACCCACAGCAAACAATGCCAACACCGTCACTGCATGACCTAACCCTAACCCTAACCCTGAACTTTTCATAAGTACATGTATAAATGTTACACTGCACATATGTCAGCGAGCAAACACCTTTCAGCAACAGCCATGAGTGCTGTTTGATTGCGCTTAATTTGTTTAGGCTGCTGCCACTCATGATTTGCTCGAGCCGCTTCCGTCTCAGCAGTCCTGTATGTCAACACTCTTAATTCTCCCCATCTCAGCCCCGGGTCACCTCTCGCTCCCTTTAAACTCTCATAATCCACAGCCAGCCACATTCCCACTCCACAGGAAAATGCCCTACACTTGTGTAATTACCCGGGATATTTTTTTACCTCTATGTCTGTCTCTAGGGGGTCTCCGTGCATGGCAAAAGGAACAATTAATTTTAGGTCAGTGCTGCAGGACATTTGGAAATTAAAACAGTCTCTCCTCGATTATTGCTGCTATAATAAAACAGTTTGATTATTCCCACATGATTTTTTTTCACTGAGTTCTTTAACCTCTAGTCTAGCCTTGATAACAGATGACCAACACCTTCACCATTTCTTTTTAGTAGCGAGTGGGATTTTCCTCTCAGGCCTGCAAAGACATACTGTCCTCACTTACACATTACAGTGGGTCACTCACCACTTTTATAACCATGTTTGTTTATTTTATTAACCATTTTGTTCTTTTATTGATCCTTTTTTTATTTATTATAATATGTTAATTTTTTGTTAATTTTCTTGATTATTTAGTTCATTCTTACTAATATTATAAATGGTGGCCTTAATTGTTGCTCATTATTTGCTTATTTCATTCATTTTCTTAATAACTTAGTCATTTTTGCTACAGCACTACTGTACTTTATTTTTGCTATGTTTACTTATTACAGTGGTTCTTAAATTTTTCAGCTCAGTACAGAAAAAATAGATGTGTCTTGGATCCCAAAAATAGAAATCACTTATAGAGCATAAGCTGCCATCATAACTTTTATTACTGTAAATGAATCCATATATTTTCACGTAGGGTGAAAAATGCAATGACAGGTATAACAAAGATTAAACTTTGATTTACTGTTGAAAAGACCAGCAGCTTTAAATCAACATGTCACCAACAAAGTAAACATGAAAAATGGACAAAATAACAAAGTTTTTTGTTATTTGTTATTTTAAATAAAATTTTATTTGACCTTAATTTAACCAGGAAGAGAAACTCATTGAGATTAAAATTTTCTTTTACAAAAGGCATATAAACAGAAACTAGTAAAATATCGTTTTTTCTTTCAAATGAAATTCAGAAAAATAAAGAAAAAATGTGTAATGTGTAAAATGTATAATCCACAAAATAAATTAAATTACTCCCAAAAGTAACAATATAATACACAAAATGAAAAAATGAATAAAATAAATTAAAAAAGAAAAAAAGGAACAAAAATGAACAGACTATTGAACAACATTTTTCACAAAAATAACAAAAATCCATCAAATTATCCAAACCAAACAAAATAATCATCAAAAATGGGAAAAAACAAGCCAAAAATAAACGGACATGAAATAAAGAGTCAAGACAATAATTCACAAATTGAGCAATAAAAAAATTCCAATATGTGCAATAATTTACAAAATAATACACAAAAAGCAAGACAAACAAAATAATGAACTAAAAATCAAATAATCCAGTAAATAAATATACAAGGACAAAATAATGAAGAGCACATTATTTAGTTCTTAACTGCATATTGTACACATTTGTAACCATTTAGAAATGTATAAGAAAATGAACAAAACAATCCAGAAACTGATCAAACAGAACAGAATAATCAGGGGAATTAACAAAATAAACAAGAAATTGAACAACATCATGACCAAAAATGAACACAATGACAATATATAATAATAGCAATATTCTGAACTGAATAATAACTGAAGGAATTAACCAACTATATAACGATATACAAAAATCAACTGGATAAAGAGGGATGTATGTAAAGGAAAATCAATAAAATGAACAAAAATGAACCTAACAATCTAAAAAATGAACAAATGTGCATGATACTTGAAGAAGAGAAGAAACAAAGAAACTTCACACTGAACAACAATGAATAAAATGATTCACAAAATGGTGAACTGCATAATGAGGGAAAAATGAAAAGAAAAGATCACGAAACTGAACAAAAATTAATGAAGGTACTGTGTGTGTGTGTGCAACGGTACAATGTCAGCCCTGTGTGTGTAAGCTGTGTTGCCATGGTAGCCGTGTGTGGGTACTCTTACTATGGCTCCTGTGTGTGTGTGTGTGTGTGTGCCTTTACCATGGCAACTGTGTGAGTTGGTTCTGTTACCATGGCAGCCGTAAGTGAATTTCCGGCAAGGGATTAATAAAAGTTCTGCAAAAAAATAACAAAATAAAAAGGCATCACCACCCAGTTGTGGCCCTGATCCAAAGTCCTCGTCCACTGCACCGCATCTCTTTCTACAGGGAAAACAAACACCTGTGTAATATTTTTAGCACGTGCACCTCAAAACGCAGAGCTGGGTTAAAGCCGAAGACTCAGTTGCAATATATTATGACTCTGCATGCTGGAAATCACTGCTACATGCAAATCAGTGCTGTATCGAATCCTTCATGTGGGAATCTAATAGGTTTGGAGACAATGCGAAAAAATACATTTTTGTTCAAATTAAGCCATTCGTCCGGGTCTTCTTTTTGCTCTGGGACAAAAAAAAGCCTTAAATCTATTTTGAAAGCAGTTGGGATCCTCGTTCGTATTAATTATGGCCGCCGTCTTTGAAAAGTGTGGCACTAGGTAAACATAAGGACGGTCTCTTGATTTAATTAGACTGATCCTAACGGTGAAGGGATGCTCCGGATTCTATTAACCTCAGCGGAGAGAAGGGAAACGCGACTTGACCCTGTTGAAATATTTACTGGGGAAATTTCCATGCTCTACTGGGCGCCTGGTGGAGATGAAATCCATGGATCCACTACTGTTAATCAGCCACTACTGAATAATAACAATGCATATTTAATGTAATATGTCGAATATATCTGCTCCGTGTGGACTACACACTATTCTATAGAATAGAGTTATAACTGCAGGTAGAAGATAGAAAAAACAAATACTGCCCTATGGTGATTGATTGCTTTTCCAAAGCTGAGGGACTTTTTGTTGCCATTAAAATTAAATTCATTTTTGTTCCATTTTTGGTCATTTTATTTCACTTTGGGGTAATTTCATTTGTAATTTTTTTGCGTTGCTTCATTAATTTCTGTTTCATTTTTGGTTGTTTTCGTCATGTTATTGATTTTTTGTGTCATTTCATTCATTTTTGTTCAATTTTTGCATCATTTTCAGAATCATAATCAGAATAGCTTTTATTGTCATTGTCATTATACATTTTGTTATATTTTTGGCATTGTTTCATTTATTTTTGTTCCTTTTTTTGGTCATTTAATTTATTTTGTTTAATTTTTTGAGTTGTTTCATTTATTTCTGTTGCCTTTTTTGGTTGTTTTATTTATGTGATTACATTTTTTGTGTAATTTCATTGTTTTATCTGATTTTTGGGCCATTTTATTCATTTTGCCAAAATGTTTGTGTCATTTGCTTCATTTTTGTTCATTTTTTGTATCATTTTATATATTTTGTTTAATTTTTTTGTGTCATTTTATTGAATTGTGTTCCATTTTTCGGTCGATCTACTTATGTTGGTAAATTTTGTGGCATTTCATTTATTTTTGTTCAATTTTTGTGTTTTGTTTATTTTGTTTAATTTTTTGGGTCGCTTCATTTATTTTTGTCCACTTTTTGTGTTGTTTTATTTATTTTGCTTAATTTTTTGGGTCATTTCATTCATTTTTGTTCCATTTTTTTGTTGTTTTACTTACGTTGTTAAATTTTTTTGTCATTTCATTCATTTTTGTTCCATTTTTTCAGTCATTTTATTTATTTTGTTTATTTTTAGTCATTTCATTTATTTTAGTTCCATTCTTTGGTCATTTTATTTATTTTGTTTAATTTTTTGCGTTGTCTCATTTATTATGGTTCCATTTTTTGGATGTTTTATTTATGTTGTTACATTGTGTCATTTCATTTTTGTGTGATTTTCTGGGCCATTTTATTTATATTGGTCCATTTTTGTTCTATTTTTGTGTCATTTTATATATTTTGTTAAATTTTTGTGTCATTTCATTCATTTTTGTTCAATTTTTCAGACATTTTATTTATTTTGTTTCATTTTTTGGGTCATTTCATTTATTTTTGCTCCATTTTTCAGTTTCATTATTTTTGTGTAATTTTTGGGCCATTATTTTATTTTGTTTAATTTTTGGGTCATTTCATTTTTCGGTCATTCTATTTATTTTGTTTCATTTTTTTGGGTAATTTCTTTTTTTTTGTTCCATTTTTTTAGTGATTTCATTTATATTGTTTAATTTTGGTCATTTTAGTTATGTTGTTATTTTTTTGTCTTTTCATTGTTTTTGTTTAATTTCTGGGCAATTTTATTTATTTGGTTTAATTTTTTGGATTGTTTCATTGATTTTTGTTCCATTTTGGATTGTTTCATTTTTTGGTCATTTTAGTTCAATTTTGCGCCCTTTAATTAATTTTATCCATCTTTTGGGTAACTTCATTAATTTTTGTTAGATTTTTTTGGGCAATTTTATTAATTATAGTTCATTTTTGGGGTCATTTCATTCTATCTGAACATTTTTTAGGTAATTTCAGTTTTTTTTTATTTCATCTTTGGTTTTTGCTCATTTAGTGAATTATTTTCTTTATTTTCTGGATTACGTACATTTTATTTATTTTTTTCTTTATTTTATTGATTTTGTGGATTTTTAAATTTTTGTTCATTTGTTTGATTATTAATGTTAGTTATTATATTTTTAATATATTTGGTTATTTTGTTCTTCTGTTTTGGTAATGTGTATATTCTTCTAATGTTTTAATTTTTCTTTATTTTATGAATTGTTTTGTTTATATTCTTGGGTCATATGTGTACATTTTTGTAACTAATTGTATGTTTTTGTTTGTCTTTCTCATTTGCGTTAGTTATTTTGTACATATTCTTTATAATGTTTTCATTTTTCTTTGTTTTGAGCATTGTTTTGTTTATTTTTTGGAGTATTTTATTCATTTTTGTTCTTCAGGTGAATTATTATGGTTTTTTTGTTAATTTTCTCGAATAGTTAATACTTCATTTTATTTTTTAGTTTGTACGGTATTTTGTTGATTTTTGTTCATTTTTTGATATATATTTTTTTAATTGTTCATTTCCTTGAATGGTTTGAAAAAATTTGGTTCCTTATTTTGCCCATTTTTGGTTAATGAGATCATTTTGTTCATTTTTTGGGGACAATTTCATTTCAGTTTGTCACATTTTTTTAGGTCATTCAATCAATTTATGTTTATATTTTGATTTTTTTGGTTCATTTTGATGCAAGTTTTATTTTCTTGTTTATTTGATGGATTTTCTTGTTTATTTTGTTAGTTTTGTGTGTCTTCTTTATCAGTCTTATATACTTTCCTCATTTGTTTTGCTTTTTTATTCATTATTGTGGTGGATTTGTTAATTTTCCTTTATATTTTGCACCATTTTGTTCATTTTCTTAGAATTTTCCTGACTAATTTGTTTGAGCTGTTGTGAAGAAAATCAGCTTCACTTTTGTAAATTAACAAAGACAGATCACACACAGACTCAGACTCTATTTTCTCATTGCAACAGGGAGTGTCCGCAATGTAACACGTCTCTCAAAACACTTCGCCCTTCTCCGACTTTTTATTACAAAAAATTACACACAGTCACATTTAACATACGTTCATGATGCAGTCATTACGCACAGGCATTAACTTCTCATTGGCGGATGTATGTTATGTCCCTACGACACCTGCATGTCTGATAATAATATCTTTGTTTATCAGGTGTGAGCGGAGTTAAAGGGCATTCACATCCCCGTGAAAGCATAACAACTCAGTCAACAGTCAACACACAAGGGTCAAACAGGGTCATATGTCTCTTTCTCTGGGCAAACAGAATATAATTATCCTTTCAATGAGAAAATTAATTTATTCTACCCCGACCCTCACAAGGATTAAGGGTAGATTCTTCTCTATAAAAGTATTTCTTTGAAAACTGTTATCTACATATTTCCGTGACAGCTGTGGAGTATTTTGTGAATTTGTATTTATGTTGTTGATTGCTTTATTCATTTTGTGAATTATTTTGCTCAGTCTAATAACCTTTTTTGCTATTTTTGACATCTTTTTTTCACTGCAGTTCATTTTTGTTTATTCTCCTATTTATTTAGCTTTTTATTTGTGTTCTTTAAAAGTTTATACATGTTACTTCATTTCCACTCATTTTTGTTAAATTTTACTAATTTTTTTTACTTTTTTTTACTATTATTGTTTATCTCTGATATTTTGAGGGGATTATTTTGGACATTTTTGTGCATTATTTGTTTATGTTGCCTCCCTTTGATTTGTCAGATCACATTTGTTCATTTTATGGATGAATTGCATTTATTTCCTTAAGACTAAACACACTGCATTAAAGCTCATTGTACATAGTGCTGATTTTTATAAACTGACCAGTCGTACTGTATGTTAAGGGTTACATTAGGAGCAGTGCACTGTACTCTGTGTACTGTACAGGCCTTGGACCACTTTCTGGAGACACAAAGGACATTTGTTGCCAAAAGGCACTGACATGTATTCAGGCTTGTTAACAATGCAGAAAATGTCATGTTTTTTTTCTGGTTCAGTGATAAAAAACAATGCATGTGCAAGGGCAGAGAGATGCCATTTATTTGACTGTTGCTATGTTTTTTTGGGATTAGAGCAAAAGGGTTTGAGCTTTTAATTTCCTCAGCGTCGCAGCAGTCAGCCTATCTAAAGAGAGTATTAAAGAGCCATCACATGAGGTGAAATCTTGATGCGTTGACAGTTCTTGAGACAAAGATAATGGAATCACAGCTCAAAGGGGAAAGTGAAAAATACTCCAATAAGTATTTCAATTTTACTATCAGACGTTTAATTAAAAATTTTCCATTTTGATGGCGCAGATAGATTTGTGGTTTAAATGAGGGTAAGGTGCTGAACAAGGTCAGCGTCACGTTGAAGACCCATCAGAAAAAAAAAAATCTCATTATAGAGACATTCTTATTTGGGGAGGTTGTCTTTTACCCAGAGGAGGTGAACTACATGTTTCGACTGGCGATGATGAGAGTCTCTGTACATTCAAACTTAGCGTAAGGAGACGGGGGGCTTTTCTGATGTGTATCCTACACTTAAAGAGCTGGTTTCATAGAATACAATACATTTTCAAACATGGCATCTGCATGTCCTTAGCCCATTGGAATTTTTGAGACCATCGTCATACAATGTTATTGGTCCTAAAAGTAGATGCCAGGTAAACTAACAGAATAAAAATGTCTTCTGACTTCTTTAATGACAGGGAAAACGTCCAGCAGAACCAGGGCCATTGGGTTAGTGGACAGAGGAGAGACAAAAGAAAAGAGTACAGACAGAGCAACAAACAACACAGACAATTTATAATATTGCGATGTGCCAATATGTACATGTCTGTTAGCTGTCGGTCAGTCCTGCACAGTAACTTGGAGACGTTTTAGCCTGTTCTGCCTCATAGAACAGCTTCAGCTCTAGGATGATGGTGGGTTTTTACACATGAATTGTTCACTTCAGGTCCTTCCAATACATTTCAGTTGGTGGAAGAATTTGACTTGGCTGTTCAAAAACGTCAACCACTCTGTGGCAGAACAACTTGTATGATAAGGGTCTGTGTCTGGATGATCCATTTCCTCTTGAGATTCAGTTTGTAGACAGACATATTGACATTTTCCTCTAGAATTGGTCAATCAGTGTTATGATCCAGTTTCCATAGGCGTGGGTTTCAGCTCAGGGCGTCACTGATTGACACATGTGTGGAGGATGTGGGCGTAGTTTCTAAACTCTCTGTCACCAGCATGGAGTGGAGACAGCTGTTTGAAGGGGAGGTGTCAAAGCAGCCGACAAAAGGCAGCTGTGGGACAGACGGCTTGGAGGAAGAGCAAAGAAAAGACACCGACAGACATGCAGAAGTGGTGATCGAACTTTTAAATAGCACGCCAACACTATTGTATATGTTCACCTTAAAAAACTCTGAACTACAACAAAACCACCCAAGCGCAGGTTGGCCGATTCAACCGACGAAGGGACACGGACCGCTGGACTCCGTGGGTCTGTTGCCGGATCCAGAACCAGACATGTGGGGGTCAGTTTTTCAGACACACACCTTCATCCTCTGACAGGATAGGGTTAAAAAACCTCACCCAGGGCTATTATAGAACATAACTCAAACCCTGTACAAACACGTAGGGTCTGGCGACAGGATTTAGTTACGGGGGGCTGTCTTAGGAGCTTAGAGAACGGGCTCATAACTAAACTAGCTCGCCCTCATAACAATCAGTTTCATTAATCCTGCCCACAATAGGCGAGTTGTACATGTCTTATGTGCATGCATGGTTTTTCTGGGTTGCCAATTTCAGTTAGCAAGCACTACACACCAATGCACAGTGGATACAAATGATGAGGGCAACTGACCACCATGTCCTTAAACATTGTCAAAATTGGGCTTTAAGCTATATGTGAATGATAGAGACAGGTATTCATTGTGTAGTATACGGTTGTTTTAATGATCATTATAAGCTACAACGGTTTAAAAAAACAGCGCGACTGCACCACAAGATCTACTGTAGCATCAGCCAACAGTACACCACCATTTGTACTCGAATACAACGGTGGTTTAATACTGTAAAACAGACCCCGATGGACAAAAGATGTGGATGAAAGCAGTAAGTGCATTATTTTCAAACCTAATTGCATCTTGTCCCCATTTGTGAATTACATCCGGCTTGGAAATACACCTAGTATCATTCGAAATAATTGCTGAGAAATCAGAATAAGTTTCAGTTATACCAACAGACCAGAGAAAATTTTAGTAGTACTGAATTTTCACTACATATATCCCGTTAACATTAATGTCTTTGATTTGGCGGCTGTGAAAATATGAGCAGGTCGAGCATCATGACTGTCACATGTTATAAATCTATCCTGCGTCATCTCTGACAGGGCTGGTGTCTAGTAATAGAACCCAGTTTAGAAATGTTTCAACATGATTTAGGGAGCTCTAGCTGTAAAACTAAAGTATCATAATTTTAATAGTGATACAACTCACCTTCTTTAATCATGATAAAGATGACTGAGGAGGGCTTTCTGCTGAGTAGATATTCCACAGTAGCAGACTGCATGAATTCCTCCACAGCCAGCAATACAGAAAAATAATTCCTGTATTTTCATCAATCCATCCATCTGTTAAAGTGTGAACATTGCGAACAAGCTGTGAACATTGTAACCAGGTCAGAGCTAGGTAATAAAATTCTGAGTTAAGACCAAACGTACACTGGTATTTCTGACCCGATTTGGGTTTCAAACATGTTTGATTCCCACCACATGTTTTTTCTGTTTTTCTTCTCACTTCACTTGTGCAGCAGCAGGAAACAGTGAGTGAAATCAAGACAAAAGCAGTAAACATCACAGAAAAATCACATACCAGAACCAAAAAGTTAGACTTGGTTAAAAAAAAAAAAAATTCCCACAAAAATGGGCAGAAAATGTGAATGTACGTGAAACGTTAATGTAGTATTATTAGAGCCCCGTGTCTGCATGTGCCTCTGCCAGAGAGAGCAGGTGCACCAGGTGTTGCTCCAAAAGGGAAGCGAAAGAAAGAGAGAAAGAGGAAAAAAGAAAGAGTATCCCACAAAGGTGGACAGTATTTTTTTTCGGTGTTGACTGAAAAAGAAGGTTCGAGGTGTCTGATCTCCCTCGTACAGTGTGCTATACCTTTATGTTTATGTGTTTCTAAAACTGCACAGTGTATACCAGCCTTGAATTGTTGTGCCCTGCGCCACACTGATTCAGTGCGAGGTGTTGTTCTCATGTTTCATATCAAAACACAAACGTTCTACCAGAGGTCATTCTCAAGCTGTCATGGGATCATCTTCTGACACAAGGCCACTGTAAACACACAATAATGTGCTTTTCATTGTCAATCTTCTGGGAAAAAAAACATTGACATTTTTTTTGTGGTATTGGGGCCAATTTTAGCTTGACAGTGGCTGCTTCTAAGTTGTGATGTTTCATCATTTATATTTTAAAATTCAAGCCAGAAAAATTCTAAATGGCTTGTTTTTTGAAGAACCCATCTTGTGGATTTCTCCCGACTGGCAGTGCGAAGAATTCATTTTTAAATTGTAGTTTTGTTGATTTTGTGGACTCATTTTTGTGCATTTTCTTGACAAGTTTGTACATTTCCTGGTTATTTTGTAGATACCCCTATTGATTAGTTACTTTTCCAATATCATATAGAGTACTTAATTTTTTTAATTCTCTTGATTATTTTGTGGATTTGTGTATTTATTTGTGTTTATTATCTTGGTGACTTTGTACTTTTTGTTTTTTTTTCTCATTTTCTGGGTCACCTAGTTCATTCTCACGACAAACTTGATAGTATTTCTATATTTGATAAAAATTTGTTTTGTTTATTTTGTTCATATTGTGCAATAGTTGTCTTTTGTGTTCTTTATTTATTTTAGCTTTTGAATTATTTACTTAATTTTTGCCCATTTTCTTGATTAAGTCATTATTTTTTCCTTCTATTTTATAGATTATTTGGTTCATTCTTGTTCTTTCCCTCGATTAATTTATATTTTGTTTGTTTATTCTCATTTTGTAGACTCTCTTTTGTTTCTTTAGTATTTTGTTCGCGATCCTTCATAATTTTGTTCATTTTTTTTTGGTGGCATAAGGGAAGTTCATTTTTTCCCCCAGTTTTTAATTTACACCACAGACTCTACATAAACCTAAAAACCCAATAAAGATGTATTTTCACAATAAGGGATCTTTAATGGGAAAGAAATAGTGATATATTTCAGACCATCATCAGAGATTTGACAGATCTAGGACAATGGCCTGCAATCTCAACTTTTATTGCGAGTTGCCTCTAAATCAGCAAACACTGGAAACCATGTCATTTCAAAGTGACAGTGTCCCATTCTCTTCAGTTTCTGCATGACGGCACACAGATGTGGTGGGGACTCCACATGAGGAGGTGGAGGATGAGTAAACAGGTAAACTTGGATGCACTTGCCACTTTCTGCCATTAGCAGGAAACAGCTGTCGCCACTGATAGGCTATTGACAAACATTTTGCTCGTCCAGCTGTTGTTTATATTGTTTGCACATTCCCAAGACAGTTCTTTGTGATGCATATGTGAGTAACATTTAGGAAAAAGTTGTCATCATGGATATTATTTGCCTAAAGACACCATCAAGACACAACAACCCCCAAGGTGTTGTGGTGCAGTGATTTGAGAAGAGGTGTCAAAAAAGCCCTTCGTGGTTCTAATATCACAGACTTGCCATGAATGGCTTTTAAAACAGTTGCTCTATATGATGTGTAGCGATATTCCATAAAATATAACCAGAGGTGGGTAGTAGTTGCTGGTAGTAACCCTCCTTGAATCGCCACCTTATCGTGGTGGAGGGGTTTGCATGCCTGATCCTTGGAGCTATGTTGTCAGGGGCTAGTTGCCCCTGGTAGGGTCCCTCAAGGCAAATTGGTCCTAGGTGACATTTGCCACCCCAACCACACAGCACTGGACCCTTATGACACTTCATGCAGGTGGTGGGCCCACAGGAAGACATAGTCATAAGGGTCTTCTGAATCACTCTTAGTCTGACCCGAAAGTGGAGGCCTGGATATTCCTGGTTCCCAAAACCAGCTCCAACTGGGAGGAGGCCCTGGGCCAGACCCAGGACACACTGGAGGGACAATGTCTCTCGGCGGGCCTTGGGATGCCTGGGGGACGCCTCCAGAGGAGCTGGACGAGGTGGCTGGGAGAGAAGTCTGGGCTAAACTGCTTGGGCTGCTGCCCCCATAACCCTGACCAGGATGAGCAGAAGATGATGGATGGAAAATGGATGGATGGGTAGTAGTTGTTTCAAAGAATACTTTTTACTCTTACGAATCAATAAAATAAATTACAACTGAATGGATCCCCAACAAAATGAGAAAAAAAAATCAAGTTGGTTAATGAAAATGTACAATGTAATCAAACTAAAAAACATCAACAAATGGACAACAAAATTGGCAAAAATGAACAAGACAATCAAGTAAATTAACAAAAATGATTAAAATCTAAGCACTCGTGCCTCACAGTTAGAAGGTCCTGGGTTCAATCCCAACACCGGGTGGTGGGGCCTTTCTGTGTGGAGTTTGCATGTTCTCCC